>CABFWO010006662.1:14394-32762 GCA_902155825.1 Timema genevievae | reverse complement strand
CAGAATAATAATCTAATTCTACACTCTTCTACACTTTATCACATTCAAGAATATGGTACACGGGTTTTAAGCACAACACACGCTGAGTGAAAATATTTCCTTCCACCATCACGCCAGAGCCGGCACTGCTAGAGCAACAGTGCTCTCTCTCTACCTGGCAGTCCCGCCTTCCTCCCCTCCCCCCTTCTATGTGCGCATGCGCATAACAGTCAAGCACTACGTCACTGACACTGTGAAGCGCACAGTTCCATACAAAGATTTTTGTATCTTTTTCATAAACTGGAGGATGTCTACTGAAGTACTGACATTAAGCTTAAGGAATATATATTGTACTACAAAAATAAAGAAATAATTAAAGAAAAAAGGACTCATCATATTAAATGTTATCGATGATATCAAGTGGAAATAGGGGGTGCTGCAGTTCCGCAGTGCCTATACACGAGCCGCCACTGATCACATCACTAAGAAATATTTAAAAAGATCTTTCCGTTTATAATTGGGTAATCACTAATTACCTTTCCCGTTAGTGAAAAGAAAATCTTTTCTATCTATTGACCAAAATTTCTTACTTGTTGCCTTGTCACTTTAGGTACTTAAACAAAATATAAAGTTGCAATTAAAAATCAATTAGACTAATTGGGTCGAACACCCTAATTAGCTCTTATACGCACTTTGCTACTGCATCAGTATTGGCTGTTATATTACGCAATCACAAAATACCCTTTTAAACCTTTTCATAATCTTAATATCTGGCAATTTCAATCCAGCTTTAATATTAAATATTTATCACATACATTAGTGGAAAACATAGGCGTGGTCTCGTTTGCTACAGACATCACTCATAAGCTGCGCTGTGCTAGCTCTGTGCTTGATAATACTTACTATCTGATCCTTGGTGGTTCCTAGACTAACCAGTATAAAAATAAAATTATTAATCATGGCTTGCACATAGATAAGTCCATGCCTTAATACACCTTAACTTCTCAATGCTGCTAGATGCCCCCGGGCCATCTTTAAACTTGAAACTCATGACGGCGCTTGTAGCAATAATTCTGAAAACTCGTAACTCTCATCTGAAAATACATAAAAACAAGACACAACTGGCCTCTCATGTTTCCACTCATCTTAACTTGCTGTGATAATGCACTTAAGTGCTTATCTAAATTAACTTCTTTAGATATCGTAAATCTTACTTTTCAGCTCATTAGCTCACTCTGTGATCCCGTTAATGCCTTAAACTTTATAAAAAATTATTAATTAGATTTAAATTGAACCCCCCACATAAATATTAAGATCCGTATCTTAACTGTCACTCACAAAATTCACCATTGGTGAAATAATACATTATTCTGATTTCCAAAATCGTATACTAATTAGATTTGATCCTAATTACCCAACTAATTAGTCAAACCTCCTAACTTTCTCTTAAACTGAAACTATTTAAATTCTTATAAACTTAAAATTGTCCTTCTATCCACATGCTTCCAAGGGATCATGCCCCCTTTCCCCCAATAAGCATATCTTCCTCCTATCATCTATTTGTTCTCCTATTTTGATCTATAGTATTTCCTGTGATTAATTATGTTAAATCCAAATGAGATTAATATTGTAGCATGTCACCCAAATCAAAATGACATCTACAAACTGTAATCCGCACAAAATGATAAACTACAATAAAGGAATCCGAAGAAGATAATTAAAACTGAAATATTCAGCAATAATGTCATTTGGATTCTACTTACATTACGTGGATGTTCCCGGATACGATCACCATGCTTTCACCAACTGTTTTGCTAGTATGGCAGAAGCGAAGGCGTGGCAGTTTCAACGCATGTCTAACCTCTTGACCTCAACATTGAAGAAAGACCCGACGGTCTTTGGTTCGTAGCCACGGACCCAAGCGAGCGGCCCTAGCGGATTTCCGTGGAAACTCTTTCTCCACTGTTCCACCTCCCCCCTTCCCCCCTCCTTCCTTTTTCTTTGTTTACTTGACTATTTTGCTAGTCAAGAAAAGAGTATATAACGGGGGGAATCCTAGGTTCACAGATTGTATAGTTCATCATTGGATATCTTCGAAGAAGGAAACTCTGCTCCGGCACCTGTAGAAAATACTGCTGACCGTGATGGTTGGGTCGTGGGTGTCACCACCTCGACGCCGAGGGAATCATGTTTATTGATCCAAGTATTCAGTTATTCTCCAAATCCTTCAGACTTGTTGAGTTATTCTATATGACTATGTTGTTTTGTATGTCCATCAGACGCATTGTTTTAGTCAGAGTGACTAAGTTTAGTTTTTGAGTCTAGCCTACTTAATTTTCTGTAAGTCAGAAAGTTTGACTACATATTTTCCTTTGTCCATATGACATAGCTTAAATACAGGAGTTTTGAGCTCTATATGTAATAGGACCCATGCTTTAAGTTTCCTACTCTCCACAAGTCCATTATTCAGTATTAAGTCCATAAGACTTCATAATATCACATGACGCCGTGGACGTCATGCTCAGGTGTTCAAATTTTGAATGGTTACAAGCAGGTTGTCTAACGCCTTTATTTGAGGACCTAGTTAGGTCAGTATCTCACAGCACTCTAGTTGGCATCTCTTATTCTGTGTTATTATTTTGGGGTGTGCAAAGTACGGAACACAGCTACAGTAGCCCCATGGCTTCTTTGGTGCTGAGTGACAGCTCACAGCCAAGAGCTGACGGCTTTGAAAAGTTACCAGACCAAATTATGTATCCCTACGCCGAACCATATGATCTGCAAAAACATATGTTTAGCAGCTGTCACTTCTGACAGTAAAAATTTAGGTATATACCTAACTGTTTACTGTCAGAAGTCAGCTGTGAACTGTCAGTCACCAAAGAAGCCATGGGGCTACTGTAGCTATGTATGGTGACCCGCACAGATAGTATTTTCTTTAGCCCCTTGGTTGGCGCTTTTATATTTATGTATTTAATGTATACTAAACTTGATGTTCACCCCAGGCAATGGGTAATGACATACAAGTAAATGTACTATTGAATGCTCTGGCAGCACCCACTGTGAAAGGACCGGCCATAGTACTATTGAGTGTTTACACCTGGTTATTTAGCCATTTGCTGATGTAATGGGCAGTCCGTCCTCTTACTATATATCATTTATCTCTGAAGCAGTTCTTAATTACAAGCCAAGCCAGCCAGCTAGGCCGAGCTTAGGTTTAGTAACTCTAAAATTTATAGGATCTGTTGTCACATCTTTATTTGTATTTAATTCACCATGTTTTCTGTTTAGACCCTTCTGGTGGAAGTCAGGCGCTAGCTCGGCTGTTTTGGAGTCCAATACTCTATATCTACTTAACTTCCTTTTGACCGTTGCCGTGTCGTCTTGGACACGTATTCTCCCGAGCTACGGGAAGTTCCTATAAGTTTGGAGTTGTTAAACCCTATCTTATTTGCCAGTATAAAACGTAATATTGTTCATCTAAGAGTTACTAATTTTCCTTTGCCTATTTAATGGACTTTAACCACTGCTATTATTCTCTGGTCCAACTTTCTATTTTCTTTTACCAATTGTAACCCGATATCAACTTTTATGTGATTGTATAATAAATCTATTTTTGTTACCTATTCAATTCTTTCACACTTATAAAATATGTACCTATCTTAAAACCTATATACAACGTGTATCTAAAACATTGCATCAAACTTTGGCAGGCTATTCCTTGGGTGAAAATAGGATAATTCACATCAGCAACCTAGGGTCCATCTTGAATAATAAGGGTGGTATACACCCCTAAAGATAGAGCTAAAAACGACTGTTGTGTGAAATATTATGAAAACTGCTTAGGGTATTACAACGAATATTTGTATACTACTTATTGAAACCAAGATCGTTAATGAACTAAATGTGCTGTTACCGTTACCCACACCCATCATGTAAAAAACAGGGGGTGGTAACACTTTTTTCTGCAATAAAATATGTCAGAGCAAGTATTACCAATTTTGACTTGAGATTACAAAACAGAGTAAAAATTAACAAAAAAAGGTATCTTGGAGAAACTGTCTAGCTTTCCCCGTTTCCGAGATGATCATGCATGTTTGATTTCAAAGACAAGGGTTAATTCCTGACAGGTAGGGAGCCAGAATAACTGTGTTGCTAGCTGTGCTAGATAAATTTGCCTCTGAGCTCAAACTTGTGTGATTATCTCGGAAACGGGGAAAGCTAGATAGTTTATCCAAGATAGTGAGGAAATACAAAAACAGGCCAAATAAAATGAATAACTATAGTAAAACAATTATTATTTGACAAACACTCAATTATTAACTAAGTTAACACATTTTACTTTTCAAAATTAAAATAATATTAATGTTAGGCTTTGTTTTCAAATTAGAATCCAAGTTATAGGCCGTTCAATTTAGTCACATACCTCCATCTTCCTCTATCCCTTCCATCATTCTTCTCCTCTCCCTTGCATACTTTGTTGTCTAATCCTCCCATATTTTTTCCTACAAACTTAATCTCTATCATTCTCTTTGGTATTCTCTCCTTTTCCCTCATTACATGACCATATTATCTCAGCCTTACTTCTACTAGCTCAAGTATTCCCTGTACCTCTATTCTTTCCCAGATAACTTCATTCCTAATCCTGTTTCTCCTTGTGACAGCTAACACGCTACTCACAAGCTTCATTACTATGGTATCCACTTTCCTGGTCTCTCTTACAGTCAATGTCAATGCTTCTGCTGTATATCTGAGTGAGGGTACAAAATATGCCCTATGCAAAAGGTCTCTTACACTACTATAGATTAACTCTCCCTAGTGCAGTCTACTTATTAGATTCACTATACTCTAAGTCTATCTATTTTCAATAAACCTTGTGGAAAATATGTGTGAAAGAGTACCATCTGTTGTGGAGATGATAAACTATTAAAATAGCTTGATATAACAAGCAGTCCTCAAAGATATGCCAATTCTTACGTATTGTCCGAGAATTCAATATATATGACACATGGTTTTATAACGCCTCTTTTCGGGTCTTTATGGTATTTTCATAGCTTAGTTATTTGCATTCTCATTTTTTAAACTTCTCTTAATTTTTTGAGAATCATTTTAAGAGCTCAAGATGAGAAAAATACTTTTTTCTGGATTATCTCAAATTTTCACGTCTCGCATATCCCTAATTAAAACATTCCAGCAGAGTGCTAACTCATGACTGCAGTGTAAAATATTTTTATTAGTATTACTGACTCATCAGTAGCCAGCAATTTACGAACTGCCAAACATTTGTAAATAAACCAGTGTAAACACAAACTGACTAAAGTGCTCATGCCTCAGTGATAAAATAACCATTTGAACTTTGTGCATAGTATAATAATATGGGTACTAGCGTTTGAACCTAATCATTCAAGTTTCCAAGTCATGTAAATTTGTACCAAACATAAAAAGGGGGGCCAGAACACTTTTACAAATATAGGGGGTTAAGATGCCCAACTCCAGCACTATTAAATCCTTTGTCACGCTCGTGCTGCTTGTCCAAGGGCGTGCACACCTGCCACCATCTCCTCAGGGCCAAGAATCACTGATCCCCTACAATTCTTTTCGTGACTGTTCGGCCCCAAGCCAAGCCCAACAATGCTCAGCAAGCTCCCCACACCGCGGCAACTCACCGAGCTCCCCTCACGCTCACAGCGGCAACTCACCCGCTCCCCTCACGCTCACGACGGTAGATTGCCAAGCTCCCCTCACGCTCACGACGGTAGATTGCCAAGCTCCCCTCACGCTCACGACGGTAGATTGCCGAGCTCCCCTCACACTGGTAACTCGACAAGCTCTCCTCCCGCTCATCAGCCTACCTCCTGTGAGCCAACCCGCCTTAACACACCATACTCTATCCAATGGATAAATCATGCCCAACTAGCAACTACATAAGTACCTGCATCCCATATCATACAGAGGGGCAGCGACAAATTTTAATAAACAAAAGTGTAATGTAAATGGGTTAGTCAAAATTCAAGAACATGGATTGGATATTTTCCTAAAGATTAGTAATAGTTTCAATGGTGGTATTTTAATACTTTCTTTCACCTACTTAAATGGCCGCATGGTATAAGGCATCATTTTCGCAATAGACTAGGCTGTTGACACATAAATCTGGGTTCGAATCCCAGTCGATGTATTGAGATTTTTTTCCAAAATGGTTTTTCACTCCCCCTCTGTACAAATGTAGGTAGACTTCCTCTAAAATTAAACCTTACTCATCTAACTCGTTAGCATAATTTTAGTATGTAGTCTTATAGCCCAAACAAATATTAAGACGCAGGGCTAAAGAAAAAAAAGTTCCAGGCCATGCCCTGGTTTGTATTTCTTAACATTAGAGGAAAGATTGCAGTTGAAAAGGGGATATGGAATACTGGATCCTCAAATTTCTCAATAATTTTGAAATGTATCCAGAATGAGTTCCTAAAATATTTATTTTAATGTGTTGCATGAAAAATTGAAAATGTCAAGCTTTTGAAATTTTTTTAAATTATGTTTTAAATTTTGTAGTAGGGAAAAGAGCCACCAACTACAAAAAATGAGCATGAGAATGGTAGTTTAAAGAAGTGTTAATGGCATTAGAGGGGAGAGATTATAGGCATTACAGTTATTAATATAATTTGGAAAACCATCCAGTGCACCAAGCTGTGATTGAAACTCTGTCTTTAACGTCATTGGAAATCCAATATATTGAGTGTTTGACACACCTTCTATGAATAAGTAAAATTTTACTAAGATTACTTTTTGCATTGATCAAACAAATTTATTTTTTTAGTATACATATTACATAAGATAAAGTAGGTAGTATTAATTTTCATGTGATCATACATCATACACCTAATTATGATGTTAATAACAGTATATAGTAATTTTGAAATAAATAACTTACACTTTAGATTTGCTTGAAATATTAACTCTTATTTACTTTTTTTATATCCACGTAGTCACACCTCTTTAAAAACTTGATAATTTTATAAGTATATATTAATTTTAAGTATTGCTTATTAGCAGCAGCAAACATTTCTAATTAACTTTATTTTTTATTTTGGACATCCTTGATTTTACCACAAGATCTCTTTTTTTAAAAAAATATATATATATATTTGTGGTATTTAATACACTTTCTGAACCAACATATTGTATCAATACATGACTTACAAACAAAAACACCCAATAGCCAATCTATGGCCCTAGACCCACGATTAGGAAAGAGTAAGCATCAATTTATTTAATTACATTTTTTTATCACACTAGGAGTTGAACCTTGGTCTCTTATTTAAGTTGACATATGTAATTGACCGAGACTGTATTGGATACTGCTGGAACAAAATTATCACACTATAATGCCAAAGTACAGGTGCATAGTGAATTTGAATTAAATCATTATTTTGTTTAATTTTAAACACCGTAGAACTTGGATGGCAAAACTTTTCCAACCAGTCTAAACTTAATTAATAAATGAATTTTAAACTATTGTAATGTGCCACAACTTAATTATACTTTTAAAGAGTATTAAAAAATCCAAACTTATTGAATATTATGAACTGTAATGAATAAATCAAACCAAAAATATACTATACTAATAATGCCCGAAATTTAAAGAAATAAAATGTATTATTGTCAAAATGAGTGTCTCAGACAAAATTAATTTTAATAAGTTAAGGTGAAGGCAGTGAAAGTTGCACTTACAGTGGAAAAAAGACAAAAAATTGATATACATGTTAAAATCATAAACTTAAGAATCTTTTCCATATTAGTTTGAATTATTGTTGTATTTTGATAGCCAAGAATCTATGTTCAGTTCATAACTTGTCTTAACAGAACACAAAATGCACCAAGAGATTTCTAATAGTCAACTTTGCAAAGAACATTGTGATATATTGAATGACATGTCTGTCAAAATATTGACTTAAAAAAATTATACACTGTCAGGAAAAGTTTTGATTAATGTTTATTTTTTTCATGTCAGCGTGTCACCCAAATCGTGTTCTTGTGCCACCCAATGGTAGGTGTGCCAGTGATTTGCCATCCCTGCTATAGGACAATAGTTAATATTGGCCGAAGGAATATTATACAATGTCCTATATGCTAATGTATATCGGATCAGGCATGGTCAAGATTTGTTGAAAATAGTTGTTTCCAATACTTTCAACTATCTTAGACTAACTTTTCAAAACATTCATATTTTTTATTTATATATTGTTATTTAGTTGAGAATTATAAAGAGATAAAACCCAGACAAAACCAAGACTTTGATAGGAGTATAATGCTTTAGCTGCACAATTAGCTAGCTTTCTAGTGTCATGTGTTTCAATTGAAAGAGACAATAATAAATATATACTATTATAAAGCTACCCGTACAGTATAATGTTGATATTACAAATTAAGTGATACCTCAACTATGCCATGAGGCCAACATTATGTCAAATTATCAACAAATTTAAGCTCTTGTTCAAAAATAAACAATTTTTAGTGACAATATTCTTATATTTCCATACCTATTAAATGTATACATTCGTAGGAAGGTTAAATAAACTTGGGCTTAAAAAGTGGTTGAGTAATTAAAATAGAGAAATTTATTTCTAATAAAAATAAAAGTATTAATTGAATAAACTGATAAAGATGTGTTTATAACTTTTACATTGTGTCCAGTGTGTATGTGAAAATTTACAAATTTAAAATTTTTTTTTTAAGTATAGACATCTAATATATTCAGTTTTGTCCCATTCCGTTGAAATAACATTTTGTTACTAGGTTTTTTTTGTTACCAAATTCTTTTAAAATGTATGTTTATAAAAAAATTTGATTGGGTTGTGGAGAGAAATTTTAGATAAAGTCTACAATAGAAACAAATTACACAAGTTTTGATGATCTTAATATTTTTTAAAATCTTATAAAATTCAGGAACGTTCACAAAGTTATCTCTCCAACTTTATCAGAGCATTTTAAGATATTTATAAATATTGATAAAAATATACATTTTAGGTTAATTAAAATTAATAATAAATGATTAGACACCCAACTTTAAAAAAAAATACCATGATAGAGTACAATTTGAAATATAAAATATAATTTGAAAATAAACTATAAACTACATATATATTGTTACAGGGTACCCATTATATTATATCAATATGCCTAATATATTATGTAAAAAGTAGAAATTCCAACAAGGCTGAAAAAATATTTAGGCCAGTTGTGATAATTATTAAACTTACTTCATAACTTGTTTCACACAGTTAACAACAAACTCATTTTTATACGCTTCCATTTCTAAATGATTTCCTGTTTTTTTAACATCATTTAATGATTTTTCCAAAAAGATGACTGCTTCTTCAGAGAAGCGTTGACCTCTTAAATTTGTTATGACAGAAGCATCTCCATGAAATCCACTAGCTGACATAAATCCAGGCGGAATTTGTAGTGTGATGTCTTCTATTATTCCGTTGTTTATGTCCAGCTTAATTCGCAATTCTTCATCAGCCATACTATCTTCAGTGAGCTCTTCTGGGACACGAAAGGAGCGTGTCACCTGGAATTTTGGAGTTTTCCCGAAGCGCCAATCCCAGCTTGCCAATTCTTCACGGGTCTTCTCCAAGCCTATGACAAAAAAACCTCTTAAAATTGTAATCTTAAATAATCACTTCACAAATGTGTAAGAAATTATCAACTAAATTAATCACACCTGTAATTTACATACCCAAATGAAGCATAATGTAATAAGAAATGTTTTATTATATTTTAATGTTCTGCAAAAATACTTGGTGGAAATTTAGATAACATAAAAAAATATTTAATTGGAAAGGGATTGGGTTTTATTTTCAAATAGTAAAAAATGTTAGTAATCAATAATCGATGTTAGAGTAAAAATAAATCACTTAATAAAATTAATTACTTTTATATAGTTACAAGATTAACTTATTTCCAGGTTATGCAGAAAAATATGTACAAGTAGGAATTCTCTTTCAAATACATTTTTTATCTGTTAGCATTTTAGTGTAACAACTTTTTTTTCTAGATGCCATAGCTAAATGTAATAATGCAAGGCCTATGTTTATCAAATGTATGAAACTGGTCTTTAGTTATATTTTCATAGTACCTTCAAGACCTATCATACTTTTTAAACTATTTCATTTCATAATCTTTAAAAGAGTAAACATTTGGAGAGCAAAATTAAAAATTAAAAATTATGGAATTATCTATTTAGTTGTAAAGTTTTTTCAAGCATTGCCTATTATTACCCGTTCAGGTTATACACTAGAGTTTTAATTAATCCCAATTAGTTCAAAAGTTATGTCTATAGTAAACATGACAACATATCAATAAAGAAAATACAACAAAGGTAAATAAGATTAACTGTTTCAATATATGCCTAGAATGATGGAAAATTTAGTTGAAAAAGGTTAATATTTTTAGTGTTGGTGAATTATAAGGGGAAACTAAGACTAATTAATATTTCCTTTAGTTTATTTTCTAACCAAACTCCATAGTTACGTTTTAATCAAGGAATGCATATATGTAATTTATATAATATATGATTGAAGTTAACAAGTATTTCTAAGATATGTCCTTGGTCAAATTATTAGAATGATGTGCCACAACAAATAGGACTACAGATTTTGTTATAAAAGGCATAAACAATAAGAAAGACGGTAAGTTTGATAGAACCCACTAGCTTTGGTTTCAAACTAACTGTAAAATACCCCATAAAAACAAAGTCACATAGTAAGTGAATCACTAGCTGTTAGTTTAGCTCTAGCTCTAGATTTGGTACAGCAAATATTAAATTCAGATAATTAATTAGTTTTATTTTGTGGATACCCACAAGAGTATGGGTGATAACATTTACAGTCAAACTTCCCAGACTTTAATCTTAAATACTCATGAAAATAAAGAAAATTTTGGTTAAAAAAATAATTTTAAGACCATAATATATTTTTAAAATTACAGTGCAAATTTGTATTACCGTAATCAGGCTTATTTTAACAATGGGTTTATTTCTTAAAAGAGCTGTGATTTTGAGATTGTAAGTTTTCTTCTGATACAGTCTCAACTGTTGTAGAGAATTAAAAACGAAGTGGTATTTTATCCTGTGACTAATGTTCAGTTCATCTTTGGTATTTATGGCCTATTATTTAAAAAAAACCACCCTTTTACTTATTTGCCAACCAGGCTTAGACATGTGGAAAATGTAATTTGTGATAGTTTGTAATGCTATATAAGCAGTATTTTTTCCAGAGAATGAACTTTAAACTTAGCTTGAAGAGAACTTAGACCTTATGATAGTTTTAATTCAGAAATTGTGACTATCATTTAGGAGATGCATAGAAACTCTATAGAATGAGTACCTAAATTAAAATGCATGTACCTTTGACTAAAGGTTCAAAAGCATTAAGGTTATATTACTTTAAGTCATAATTAAAAATATTTTTAATTTAATTTACCGGGAAACCAGCCTTCTGTTGGGTTGACCAGCTGGAATCCATACTGTTGACTGATGAGGTCATGACCACCATCTTGCATGCTCTGTGGACATGTGCGCAGGAATTCCCAGCCTACAGCCGAGAACAACTGTTCCATATTGATGTGACTGTTCACTTCACACAAGTTCATCACTGGGGATGGCGTACTCTGTGTTGCATTGGTTGATATGCCCATCTACAACATCAAATAGTCAAAATGCAATTGTTTTAATCTTTACTAAGATTTATAAGATTGACAAATTATAGGTTATCAAAATCAAAAGGGTTTATTCATTAACTAACCTCTATGATTTTAAATTGTATTTTAAGTTGCTTAGCACTAAGCCTACTAATTTCTGCTCTATTGTGAGTTTCCAGTATTAAAACCATATGTTAGTAGCTGAAAAACGGTTTAAGCCAAAATTAAAACTGTGATTGGAAGAATCACTTGTGGTTAGGAGAAACTATGAAAAGTAACCAAGTGCTTACTTAGAGAACAAATCTTCTTTGCGTTATTTTCTTAAGCTCTGATAATCTCTCAAGAGAACTGGATTGCCGATGATGGAAAGATCAGGATTAGAATCCTGGTCGAGTGTGGGTTTTTTTCTTAAATAGTTTTCCACACGCCCTCATTGCAAAATTGGGTACACTTCTTATAAATTCAACCTTATCATCCTTAAACCAATAAGTGTATACAGGCAGATAACCCAAACAAGTATTAAGATGTGAAGGGAAAAAAGAATATTAAGATTTGATCAACAAATGAGCTTCAAGCTTTGTCAGATTTTGATTTAACCAGACTAAAAAAGCTTTATTTGTTTAATTTAAGAAAAAATGAATAAAATAAAATTGTATGTTTGATTTCCTGCATGAACAATACATGGAATGATGGGGAATGTCTTCAAAAATTACAAACCAGTATTTTCTTGGAATATGAAATCATAAACATATTCAATATGGTATGTTGTGATAGAAATCAAGGTCCCTGGCTATATTTATTGATTGTAATTAAAGTCAGGATTTGAATAAACAAAAATCAAAATATATATGCTAAATATTGATATATAAAAAAGCATGTTAGTAAATATTTTGGTGACTGATAAAATAAAGAAATAAAGTCAAATACTTAAACCAATGGCAAGATTATGCAGCAGAGGAAAATGAGAACTTTGACCCTTCAGAATGTAGTATCTGTTTGTAGCTCCCCACTCTATTACAGGAATTAAAATAATCAATAAGCCTTGACACATTTTGAAACACACATGCACTCATAGGACAAATTCAAGTTTGGCTTTTAACATTCTTCAGCCCAAAATTATTATTCAAGGTAATTCAGAGTTTTAAAAATATTGGTTGTTTATAGATATAGTCCTGAGTAATTGTAGTTACACTTTCAAGTTAGCCTGCATCGATCTGGGCTGTTTCAACAATGAAAATAACCTTATGAAATGGTCCTAAAATATAGTGAAATGTATGAAAATGGTGGTCATGATTTAGCAAAAGGTTTCTAAAGAAAATAGATACAAAATTTAAATGGAAATTGAGACAAAAGATGTCCAAGTTAATAAAAAATACCAATACAAATCAAATCCATTTAATATGAATCCAATCAAATTTGATTTACATGTTTCAGAATCTTATCCAAGGATGAGAGAGTTTTTATCCTGTGATTTAAATTAAGGTGGGATGGAAGGTGATGTTAGTTAAACCAGTATTTTTGAAGTTTTTATAACAAAAATATATTTTTTGTTAAAATAAATAAAATAGTACTTCAGAAGATGCATTTAGTCTAATTTTCTACACATAGTAATAACAAACAGTACTTGATTATTTGTAATGATGAAATTTCATAAATAAAGAAAAATGTTATCAAATTCCAGGTTGCTCATGACAAATATAGAAACCCTTGAGAAAACTGTGTAGAAAATCAAACAAAATGCATATACTGAAGCAGTATTTTTATTTGTGTCTAAAAATAAATTTTGCTGTAAAAACTCAATCTCAACTCACATTCCCTTCATTCCACCTTTACAAGTATCACAATTTGGCAATTATCTTAAAAAAAAAAAGTTGTTTGTAGAGTAGAGCTTCATGAAGTAGTGGTAGAATTCACATGTGTCATAAGATTATATAGTTGTTTAAATATTGTTCTCAGTGTAAAGCAAGTTTTTGTAGGCAGTGTGTTGAAATGGCCTATTCAAAATTAGAACTGTGAAATGTTAGGACATAGTGAGGTTCTATTACAAGTTTATGGTTATCTTTCATAAAATGTTACTGTGAAGATGAGATTATCAACTAACATAGAATATTTGGTGGAAACTTAATGGAGGTGTCTATTATTGCGCAGTATTAGCCCAGTACATAAATGCATTACAGTGGGAAAACGGAATATCAAGCCAAAAATGTAAGTACTCTGCTTCATAGTGTTGTTATATGACATTTTTATATGTACACCAATATTTAACTCGATTTTTTTTAAATCTCAATTTGCCTTTTAATAATTATTTGTACTGGTATATAAATAATATATTCAAAAGTATAAAATATGTTTATCCAAATCAGTGAATCTAGCAAATAACATTTTTATGTATTGTGGTCAAATATTGAATTTTTTGAGTGCAGTCTATAGACCCGTTGCTGTCTACAGTCCATTGGTAGCCCTAATGGGACACAAAAAAAAGTTGAGCACGCCAAGAGTGGAGCTATAATCTTTGAACCCAAAGCAGTTCCTCTTAACCATTTGGTGAGTATGAATGTATATTCCCATTCATTTTATTATGGCTTTCTAGGAGTATGCACGTAAATATATGGTTTAATGTTAGTCTAAATTAGTATGGCTGTAAATAAACGTTCAACCATGTTTATGCTCTGCTGCTATCTATGTTATGTTAAAGAAACTATTTCTAGAGATTTACTAGTTTATATATTTGCGAATAGATGGCTCTACTGTCTGTTACATGGTAATTAGTTTCTCTTATTTTCGATGGAGAAAACGAGGAACTTTTCCTTTCATAGATGTCGTAGCTGTGTGTGATGGCTGTCACAAACACTTAGTTGACGAAATCCATGTTTATTTTAGTAGTTATAAATTGCCACATGATTTGTTTGTGACAGTTTTTGTTGTTTATAAAGGTAGTGGCTGCACATGAACATTTATGTTTATACATTAGTTTTTATTACTGTTTTATTTATAAAGGCAAACTCACACATTTATAAATAAAGGTAGATGCCACGAGTGAATGTATATAATCCTATTATAGTTTTTATATTGTTGTATTTATTATGGCATCTTCATGCAAAAGACGAATGATGCTCACACAAAAACAGGTTATTATTATTATTATTATTAGCACCGCGTCTTACTACCCGTTCGGGTTATACGCACTTACGCTAATGTGCTATGGTAGGGTGATTGTGAGATGAAATGGAGGACCTACAGTTTAACGTGCAATCCGAACCACGGTAGAGGCCTGGCATTCCTCACATTCACAAGTTGTGATTAATACACATCTTGTCAGAGGTGAAGGAAGGGTTTGGCAATCAGATAAATCTGTGCTGGGACCGAGGATTGAACCCCGGACCCTCAGCACAGAAGTCTGACACCTTACCCCTAGACCACCAGGTCACCTATCACAAAAACAGGTGAATGAAATAAATTCAAATTGGGAATCCGTGAGTGGTATGAGTGACATAAATGACAGAGTTTCATCTAGTTTATCTGAACAGGAACCTGAACATGAAGTTGCTGCCGATAAAAATATGACACTAATACAGGGGAGAGCAGATGTTCAGCTAACAATGCATGACACATTTCGGTGGCAAAATAATACCAATTTTCATCCAAATAATTTACAGTTTGGTAATAATAATGCTGGAATTTCGGCACTTTGTGAGCTACCAGACAATCCTAGTGAAAGTGACTTATTCAAACTTATGTTTGATAGTGATCTGATCCAACACATAATAGACGAGTCAGACATATATCACTCATATGGCACAGATAATTTTGAAGTGAAGGAAAAATCAAAACTTAAACTATGGGTAAAACCATCCATTTCTGAACTCAATACTTTTCTTGCAGTAGTAATGCTGATGCCCCACACAGCAAAACACCGTGTGAAAGATTACAGGTCCACAGACCCTTTTTTGTCCACCTCCAGATTTGGAAAAATCTTTTCACATGACCGTTTCTTACTTCTGCTTCGAATGCTACACTTCTCTGATAGTTAAAATCAGCCAGCTGGTGACCGTCTATATAAAATCAGTACAGTCCTTGAAACTACAAGAATTAAATTCAAAACTCTGACAAAAGTATAATGGTATGGAAGAGTAGTTTGGTCTTCAAACAATATGTGCCATTCAAGCGACACAGATCTGGTATAAAATTGTTTGTGTTGTGTGATTGTACAACAGGATATATTTTAGACTTTCTGGTGTATACAGGTGCCAAAACAAACATTGAAAAAATGGATGAGCTTGGTATTTCTGGCTCTATTATTACTACCCTTCTGGAGCCGTACTTAGGTCAAGGACACATACTATATTGCAATAAATGGTACTCCAGTCCTAAATTATTTGAATATCTCC
Organism: Timema genevievae; assembly: GCA_902155825.1. Classification (NCBI taxonomy): domain Eukaryota; kingdom Metazoa; phylum Arthropoda; class Insecta; order Phasmatodea; family Timematidae; genus Timema; species Timema genevievae. The sequence goes on along the minus strand of CABFWO010006662.1, from coordinate 16,698 downwards.
TAAGCAAACAAACTGGGGCAAGCGAAATAGTAAGACAGAACAGGAAAGAGATGCCTAAGTTTCCACAAAAAATGAAGAAGGGGGAGTGTGATGTATTCCACACGGGAAATATTCTTGCAGAAAAATGGCATGACAAGAGAGATGTGTGCATGTTGAACCAATGGGCTGAAACAAGTAAAGTAGATTGAGTATCAGGTGAAGTCATTAAGAAGCCACTCTCTCATGGTGTCTACTCAACCTGACCAATGAAATACCAGACTTTTTCCCTGATTTCCTCTGATCATTTCCTAAAATTCCAGACTCAAAAATATGTCACACCCTTCTATCTAACTCCCACCCCTCCTTTTTACACACACAGTTTTTGTTAATCTTTTTTTTTAATAATAAGTTTTAAAATTTAAATAAACAGTTTGTTTTATTTGTATTAACATAGTCAACTAGAAATTATAAAAATTATAAAATATATAACACAGCTACAAACAAAAAAGGACAGTTTGAATCACATTGTAAACTAATGATTTAGTGATTATTATATTTCATATTTAGAGTAGAACAATCTTTCCACGGATATTTTTTTGTAATTTACCAAATTCGCGACTTATTCCCGTTTTTTCCCCCGACTACTTCAAATTCCCGGCTAATACCAGTTTTCCCCGGATGGTAGACACCCTGCTCTCTATAATTGAGTACAACAAAAACATGGGACTTGTTGACAAAGCTGATTGCAAATAAGTTTTGTTGACAGTACCAGAAAGTCAGTAGAGTGGTACAAGAAGCTATTTTTCCATATAATGGATATGATTATTTTGAATGCACATATCCTATATTGTCTAAAAACCGGGAAGAAACTCAAGCATCTTAAGTTTAGGCTAAATGTTGTTCGACAGTTGCTAGAAGAATTCAACCCCTCCATAGGGATTTTGTACTATATTAAAACTATATTCACTAAAGGGTTAATAGCCACACCCACATGAATGTGATATCTTGGGCTTTCAGAAATGTCAGAAAAAATTTACATCACACAGTCCTTGGGCTCACGTTGGTCCATGGAGAGAATTTGCTTGCGGGCCTATGAACTTCAGTGGGGCTCAACATGTTAAGGTGTTGGTTTTTTTTGTGTGAGATGTGTGGTCTAGTGTGTGCTATTTTAGTTTTTTCTTGCTATAACAATTAATGTTACAGGAAATTACCTCTGGCATAAAGATGTTTAACTTTTCATGCCATTCTTGGTTAGAGTGGAAGTATTCAAACCCAATGTGGTGCACGCCTTGCCATTCATTAACATGTATGTTTAATTTTGGCGGTTGTACTTAAGTGACTGTACTTGCCATTTAAAGCTTAAAGCTATGTTGGTTGTGAGATTAAAAGAGTTCCAGATTCAGCTAACAAACTTCACATACATACCAAGCAATTCTCACCCTGGGTCACTGGGCAGTGGGGTCAAAGGCCATATTAGTAGACCATGTTCAATCTATAAGGTGAGCCACAATCTCTTAGGAGATATCCCCTTGTAATTTAATATTGTAAGTGTAGGAGTCATGTTAGGCAAAAATGTTGCTCTATTCCAAGGTGATCAAAATACTAGTAGATCAGGAACCTTCGGGATTTGAGTTTATGTACTAAATAGAAATAAGATTTTAATGTTGAGCTGGATAAAATTTTCTGTACAATTTTGTTTTACTTCTATTTTACATACGAAACCACTTAGGCTTTAAATTGTACTACCTGGTTTTCAAATATTTGTAATGACACTCGAAAGCAGTTCAAATGTTTAATAGATATAATTTAGGTTAATAAATATTCATAATTCATGCCTGTAGTACATTTTGTTTTACAAAATATGGTTGTAAGATTACTGATGTCTGCAAAGCTACTTCAAATGTTCAATATACGTAGCTCTTTGACGAATCATGGCACATATAAGTTTAATTTAAATTGTAGAAATACTCATTTGCAAAGAGGTTATAAGTTACCATTGTTAGTTCTGACATTAGTACATTTTAATATTTTAGGAAAATAAAATAATGAAGTATATTTAAAATATTCTTTGAATGGTCATACTCTAAGTCATTTTGATTTATATTTCTTTTGGCTCTCAAAATTCAATACTTGATAATATGTTAAATACTAAAATAGTAAAGTTTTTATTATTATTTAGCACCACGTTTTACTACCTGTTTGGGTTATACACTTACTAATTATGCTAATGGTTTAAAAATTGGGAAGGTTGAATTCAGATGAAGTGAACCCACATTTGCATGGAGGGAGAATGGAAAACCATTTAGGAACCCCCCCCCCCCCAGT
>CABFWO010006661.1:21923-32762 GCA_902155825.1 Timema genevievae | reverse complement strand
TTTTCTTGAAACTATTATGGCAAGATAAAATTGTCGTGAGAGTGCGAATAATAACGTTAAAAGGAACTGGGGATTCGTGGGGATGGTGGGCGCGCGCCTCCGCGCCTTAGGGACGAGCCGCCCCTGCACAGCCCCCTAATTTGTAATTGTATCTTACTTTTGATATTGTGTGAACCATAAAAATAGCCATATATGTTTTGCTGATAAAATTGGGGGGAAGGGGGTTTGAAGCCCCCCCAAAAAAACTGGCTACGGCCTTGATCTTGAGCGGTTATCTCCCTCTTTAAAAGAGGGGCTGGAAGCCCCCCAACCTCCTATCCTAACTCCAACCAGTTTCTTCTCCTGTGGTTGTACCGTGTACAATCCAAGAAGTGTTTGGATTGTTGATAGTACACTAACAGCTGCCATACATGATAACATTACTAAGCAAACTTAACACTCATGCTTATCACGATGATTTGTGATTTTTAATATGTTAGGGATGATAAACAATTATTTTAGCAAAAAACTAACTTTATTATTTTTTAGCAATAAAAAATTAGTGATTTTTTTTTACCATGTTTAACTAACCGTTTATCTTACACACACATTTACTAGCTAGGCTACTAGGCTAATGTGTTAGGGATTAATAAGGTTGAACTTAGAGAAAGTGTATCCACATTTTCATGGATGCGGGGTGGAAAACAATTTAGGGAAAGACCATCTTCATTACACACTGACAGGGATTCGAACCTGGATCACCCCGTTATCAGCAGCCTAATATATTGCTTAACGCCTTAGACCATATGACCACCGAAGCAGGTTAAATTCAAATTAAATTATATTGCATTCATATATTTTAGGTTATTGAACTATAAAAATGTATCAGTGATAGAACTCAACCTGTCCCTAAACTTTGATATGAGTATTCCCAGAGCTACGTGATGTATAATACATTCGCAACCTTAGTTCAGCTCAAAAAGTTACTAAAAATAATCCCTTATATATCCCTACGCCAACAGCCGACATCTTTCACTTTGGAAAACTGTAATAAAAACGCATGGTAATGTATGAATTTGAGAGTTAACCACAGTAATTTTGGCCAATATTATTTATATGTTTATTTGAGGTCGGGCACAAAGGTTATTTACCGTTTTATTCCTCTTAAAAAAAATTAATATTCACACCAATTTCACAAAAGGTCTAACAAAGCTTCAAAATAGTGACCGACAAATTTAAACCATGTGATTGAATGTGACAGAAACATGTTCTCTATAATGATACACCCACACAATGGATAAAAATATTTTATTAAGTTGAATATTTTGAAATATGATAAAGTAATCAAAAAAGAATGTATTATCAATATAAAAAAGACAGGTATTTTCTCTTTTCCAAGTAAATATGATGCCTGTATTAAAAGGTATTAATGTATCCACTATAACATTCCAGAACAGAGAATAAGTACTTTTAATTGTGTTTAAAATATTTTTTTGGATTGGGTAAAATGAAATTATTAAATGTTACAAAACAGTGTAAGAAAACTTAAGTTTATATTATTTTAAATGTAAAATATAACATGTAATTAAAAAACTTTACATTTATAACAAAATAGTGATCATTTACATGTGTTGGCAACCTAAAACCTAAACATATGATTTTTGAATTGTCATCCAGGTAAAAACCTATCATGAAAAGACTCTACCAATGAATTTTATAATTTATTAAATATTTCTCGCAGCTTTGCTTGCATTTAAGCAAAACAAAAAGGTAAATTAACCATTTTTGTTCAGGGAATTATTTAAACTGACAAAAATATATTAGGCATGTATATGGAGAGGAAATATTTCATAATATTATGTCAACGACCAACACCACACATTAACGACAAGCTGTAGTAGGGAAGCAAAATAAACTGTTTAATTGTTTGCAGATTTGCTCACTTATGTGGAGGCTTTGTTGCAATTAACACAAAAGGAAATGGTTTAAATTTTTACATTCCTTGTATCAAGATTATTTCTCTTATGTTCAAGCATTGTTAAAATGAACCAAAAGAAAAAGTTTCAACTCACTATCTAAAATACAAATCTAAATAAACCTAATTTACACGCAAGATCGTAAAATAACTGAAAAACTAACTAAATTTAAGGAGAAAATACAAGCACACACTAACAGTAGCTCTCTTACATGGAGGTATAATTACAATCAATATCAAAATAAATATTGTGAGTTTAAAATTTAATATACAAAACTTAAATACACTTAATTAATCGTTTGTATCCATCCCAAAACACTCGTCGAAGGAGATTTATAATTAGTTTGTTATTCTTTCCAACCCCTTTGTTGTCAAGGAGACTTACAAAGAAGATTTATACATTAAAAAAAAAGAATATATTTGAAATGTTACAAATTAAAGACACTGAGGTAACCACACTAACAGTAGGTTTTTTTTTGACACATCTCCGCTCGCTGATGTGAGAGTGTGATGGATGGTATATAGCTTATCCTGTCCCCTGAAAAAAACAGGAGTAGGCTTCAACAGAATTATTCTCATCTCGATCTCATGTATACTTTTTGAGATTACTTGCAACAAACAAACAGACCACCCGACAATTGAATATACAGACAAATTTAGATATTTATTTTATGTATATTATGTTTTGATTTTGTAAGTCTGATGATTAAACAAATTAACACAAATTTTGACTTGATGTCATTTGATTCCTTTTTATTTTCCCACAAGAAGGATAAAGAAGTAGTATTGTGATCACAAAAAAAAATTAGTTCGAAATTTGTATGGCTGTTGACTTTTCACTACCCCATGAACCCTAAAAAGTGGTTTTCACAGTTCCATTTGGTTGTCTGTATCTCGGCCTGGAGCCAAAACCATTTTACTTAAATATTTATCTAGGCACTATTTAATATTAAAAACCAAATGGTGTATCCCATTATTCCAGGAAAAGAACTTAGAAGTGTAACAAGTTACAAGTTCAAGTTATTTCAAATGGAGCAACACTCACCAAATTCTCCTGATGAACTCCGACACTAGAGCACATGGACCGACCTCCGTTCTCTGACACTCTACTCAACTGACTAAATGGAACTTTCGTTCGACTGACTGCTCGGGAATCAATCCACGCCCAGCGGAAACAAAAGAATGATGCTCCGCGTGGCCGCGTCCAGTTGTAAGTTCTGCCGCTAGAAAGTTCTGGTTCCATCTACATGTTGCCAGTACCATTTTCGTTTGTTGTGTTTATGTTCCTTCCTCCTACCCCTCCTTCCCTTGCCCCCTCTCTCTGTGAATACAATTATCAGTATATATTGGGCCGTTTGTTTTCTATCGTAGCTCATTGTACCGTCGACTGACCAAGGTGAGGGCGGCGACTTAAAGCCGGAATCTACTATTTATTAATCAAAATTCATTTTTGGAATTATGGGAGGTTTCTTTGTCAAAATTATTGATTTGGACTAAATTTATTGTTAAGGTTAACTTGGGGATGTTTTTGCTTTTTTATGTGGATCTTTTCTACCGCTGTCACTTTTTATCTTCGTGTGTGTGAGAATAAAATTCTTTATAATTTATTGTTTGATGTTTATATATCTTGGCCACCCTATGGCAAACCTTGAATCGTGGGCTTCATAACTTGTGGCATTGTACGCAGGATTATCCCGATTAAATTTTCTAATGTTGAGTACAGGGCACTCAGAGACTATGTATAATAAAGATTATTGCATTTCGCAATATGGCCAACGAATTGTACAAACATAAATTTTAGGCTTCTATGCAAAGCCGTAAATTAATTTATTTAGATTTATAATGTTTTGCTTCTCACTTAAAGGCGCCTGTTATGACAGTCAGTTGTTAGTTTAAATGTTGGGGAACTTGTTAAGATTTATAATATGTTTAGTGCATCACACTTAATGGCGCATCTCATAATAACTTTCAGTTATTAGTTTAAATGTTAGGGATATATATATATATGTTAATTATGATTTATAATAAAGTTTATTGCATTTTCCACTATATGCGCTAGTTATATAGACGTTATATTTTAGGGCTTCTATCAAGCTATATATTATTACATTAGGATTTATAAATATGTTAATTACTTTCCAGTTTTGAACGCGCTAGACGCACTATCGTCATGCTTAATTACAAAACGTATATATTTAATATATTAATTCTTGTTAGTGTGTATGATAAAGTCTATAACACCCCTCTATAATTGGGTAATTTCAATATCTTGGAAGATAAGTGCTTCACGCGGTTCTGTAATATTCATGTTACATTATGTATCATCATTTCCTTGTTATTCTTAATAAAAATAAAAAACATTGTTATTCTCAAGTAAACTTCTTGACTAATTTTCCTGCCACACTTCCTTGAATGTAGCCTGATAGTTACAGAAGGGTTCATTACACAAGCAAATATCTACCATTTTTATATCGCCACAACTATTTTCGATAAGAAATAACGATCATGTCAAAGTTCTAAGAGTATTAAAAAAACTTCTATTAGTAATATGTATTTATTGTTTCCAATCTAGAAGCAAATATATATTTTTAATAGAAGTCTAGGAAGTTGGGAATTTTTTTCACAATATGCTTATGCAACAGTATATATTATTTTATTTTAACTCTTGGGTTTCATACATTATGTTTCTGCAACCATGTATATTATTTCTTTTAACATATTTTACAAGCCATAAATGTCTCCATTAATTTTTAGGTAAAGAAGCAGGAGAGTATTTGTAGTGCAACGTATCATTTATTTTGGTTTGTTCGCTAAAAAGTGAAAAGCGGCACAGTTTGCCTAGACCAATCAAATTCAATATATTTTCGGAAACAATCGATTTATCAATACAATTAGATATATACCTTATGCTATATCATGTGATAAATGTATCAAAATATTAGGGAAAATTGCCATCAATAATCGTGATACTACGTCCCTGGAATTTAGTATTGATCTGCAAAGTTATAAAGTTCATACTAAATCCCAAAACTAGAACAATCATTGGAGTTGAGTTTTTTTATAGACAAATATCAACCCAAGGTTTATGAAAGAGCATACTCAATGGAGTAGCAATGAGGAAGCAAAGTGAAGTAAATGCACTCACAGAGTGAAGATAAGACAGGAAAACCACAGGGAAATATCACACGGCACTTTTGACAATGCAGCCACCGAAGTGGGTACATTAAAATTAAAACATTGTAAGCGATCCCCTATTTAAAAGCTATTATATGGAAATTTTTAAAATCACAAGAAGTTTCAGGAATGGTATGAGCCAAAGGTGCGATTCTTTATTAATTTTATACCTTTGTCAAATTATTAGAAATTTTGTTTTCTAACACTTATACACACGATAACATAAGAACTTTCCTATTAGAATAAATTAAGTATGGTGAAAAATTTCTAGATAATAAAAAAAAATTATTAGAAAACTCACATAATTTACCTGATTATGTTTCACCATTTTGCATAGTATTGCGCAAAACACATTAATTTGATTGCTTGTATCAATGCCCGACCTTTGTCCACATAAGCCTGTCAATGTGTTGGTGATTAATTTTAATATATTTATTAATACGCATTAACTGTTTAAAAGTACTTCAGTTTCCTTTATTAAGTAAAAAACCTAATTATTGTTTTATATCTTGATTAATAAAACTTTGAGTGTCTTCTAATGACAAGATCAGAAGTAGATCATCAAACATCTTAACTGCATCGAAAATATTTTAGCATGTGATTTTTTTTTTTTTTGCACAGTATTTCTAGTGTTTTAAACACACATGAAAACCTGCTGAGTTTAACCTAACCTTTCATGTGTGAATAAATATTAATTGTGCTTAGCTATTGTTTTAGAATGTTTTTTTTTATAAGGAATTGAATGATCAGGACAGCCTAAGAGAAGAGGCCTCTATAGGATCGTGCTTCAAAATAACAATTAGGAGAATTTTCTTGAGTTTTTTAACAACGTTTGCTTTTTATAATAAGAAATTTGCTTATGTTGTGTGTATAAATGCTAGGAAACGTTAAATTTTTCATAATTTGACATATTAAAAATAAATAACCTCATCCTCAGCGCACAGTATAACAATTTTCTAACAAAAAAACTTCAAAATAGCTCAAGATTATACAAGAACCCCACTAAAGAGATTAAAGAAAAAATACAGTTCATACTTTAGACATAATTTTATTAAAGTTATAAGTGAAACACTTCATCAACCACATGTTTTTTTTTAACATTTCTAATACAATGTGTAAATAATTTTACTCTATAACAATACATAAATTTTTGGTCATAGCAAGTACAAAGTTCATTTGGTCTTTAAAAATTGAAAATAGTTTTTTGCTATTACACCCTAAACACATCAAGAATATCAACTTAAAATCATGGCAGTAGAGGAAAAGAAATGTATATTTACATTTCAAAATTGTAAAAATACAGTATTACACAATGAAAGATCCAAACACAATATGGCTTCTACAACGAAAAGCGGAATGCGGTTAAACCTTCGCTCTGCTGTCATTTGACAAATCGATATAAGAAAATTAGTCATTAGCTGTTCAACTAAACCTAGGTTTCCTTATATTGAAACTCATAAGTGGGAGAATGAAATATGCAACACAACTTCCTAAAAGAAGGTGATCAAAAGACTAAAGATAAAAATAAAAAAAGTAACCGGCCCTGACACACCAACAAGAACATGAAAGCAGAGATTAACACGAAGGACAGAGCCAGACAAAGGGAATGTAACAAAAAGGATGGGAATATATTAGAGATGGGTTGAATCCTAAGTTTCTCGAATCTGAATCTTAAATTTTCTTTGGAATCTCGAATAAAAATTTGAATCTTTATAATAGTACCGTTTTAAAGTTAAAAAACTAAAAGTGTGAAAAGTGATATAAATCTACTTCTACATATTCACACACTAAACCATGAGTTCTGATGCTGTCCTTTTTAACAAGTGTAGTATAAATACATTGACTTTCTTGTCAGTGTTTGCTGGTTTTAGATTTATTCTTTATTTGTTATAGAGCAGGCCACTGGCAGACAGACCCATGATTCTGTGACGTCTGCAAACTTTTTATAAAACAATATACGTGGCCCGGATCTTCTTTTTATACATTTTTGTAAATACACAATTTTGGACTAAGACATTTGAATATTAGGTATTATTTGATGTAGTCTTTAAAGTAGGGCTCGTGTTCTAAATTTTTATTCCTTACTCACCAGGTTTTCAAAAATTGCTTGGATTTATACATCAAGTATGTGCTATCTTTGACAGCACACAAATGTGTAAACAGTATTTTTTTCTCTTGTGGAAATCAATACACATCCATGAGATCATGACTTATAAACACGCATTTGTCATCATTTATGGATGTGACTTAAAACAAGATTTAAAGCCATGGTCTCACACAAAGTGCTCCAAATAAAAGGTTTCATATTTCTGATAAAAATAAAACTAGCGAGATAAGTCTTAAAATGTTTAATCCAAATGCTACGACTTCATCTTCAATATAAAAGCTTATAATATTATATCAATATATGGTAAATATATCATTTTAATTTTACAAGTTTTTTATTCTTTAGAATCAATATTCAAAATTTGGATTGAAAAAATATATTCAAATTTAAATTCACAATGCCAAAGAAGCTACCCATGAGGTCATCTGTATTGGAGAATTTTAATGCAGTAAATTTTTTATTACTAATTAATATATTTTAGCCATTTTTATCAGACTGGGAGTCAGACTTTAGAAAAATAGAGTCGTAGTCAAAGGCTAGCGTTTTGACTCTATAGCACTGCAGTTGACTACCTTTAAACTAATCATATACAATTTGTTAAGTTAACAAAAGAATTAACGGAATGTTATCGACAACAATGGTTACAAGAATCACAAAACAAATCACAGCCCTATTACAGATAAAATTGATGTTATTAAGCTTTAAGATAACTTCAAAATACCGATATTGTTCATAAAATCATAAAAAAAAGTTTACATTAATCACAAAATACCATGTAAGGTATAGCACAATTTTCTTATAAAGAGCCTTATGAAAGACCTTTTTTTTACTAGGTCTAAGATTTAAATTATATTTCAACCCTGAGTAAAAAACATAAGCTTTGATTTAAACTAATAAATATTTTATTTACAAAAAAAAATTAATAGATTAATAGCATTGAATCAATAAGGTAATAAACAGTTTACTAAAATGTATTTCTGAGTAAAGCAATATATTTATTTTTATCATGTGAATATTAATTAGCAGGCCCCAAAATTTATGACATGCTAATATGAACATAAACGCTGTTCATGATCTCCTGATAGCAGAGAACGGGGAAAATGTTAAAAGTGACAAGAAAAGACAAGACTGAGGTGTTAAAAACTATAAAAAAATGTCAAAGCATGGCAAAGCCGCGGGCATAGATGGAATCACAAGGGAAATGCTTAAGTGTGGAGGCATGGTACTACCCGCCAGATTGTGTGAGTTGTTCAATGTGTGAGATGGAATTTCGAATGTTCCTAATGGCTGGAAGAATGCTGTCATTGTTCCTTTGTACAGTAGCCCCATGGCTTCTTTGGTGCTGACTGACAGCTCACAGCTGACTTCTGACAGTCAACATTTAGGTATATACCTAAATTTTGACTGTCAGAAGCGACAGCTGCTAAACACATGTTTTTTTGCAGATCATATGGTTCAGCATAGGGATACATAATTTGGTCTGGTAACTTTTCAAAGCCGTGAGCTGTCAAGTCAGCACCAAAGAAGCCATGGGGCTACTATACAAAGGCAAAGGCTGTAGGAGTGAGTGTAAGAATTTTAAGGCAATTAGCTTGTTGAGTTTTCAAGGCAAAGTTTTTGGGAGAGTTAAAAATTTAGAGGGTGAGTGTAGAAGCTCCAGACAAGATTTGGGATGTGCAGTGTGGTTTTATGCCAGGTAGAGGCTGCATGGACCAGATATTTTCATCACAACAAGTGAGGGAGAAATGTATGGCAGTAAAGAAGAAGGTTTATTATGCATTCGGTTAGCTGGAGAAAGCGTACAATCGGGTGAAAAGTAGTAAGTTATGGAATGTTCTGAAAGAGTATGGTGTGAACGCATGGTTAATAAATTTAAGTATGATGGTATATGATGGAAGTAAAGAGAATGTTAGGATGGATGTAGCTTTGAGCGAATGGTTTGACATTGAAAAGGGCGTTAGACGAGGTAGTGTTATGTCTCCGTGGTTGTTTAATGTATTCATGGATAAGTGTATGAGGGATGCCTGTGAGGATGTGATTGGTGTACAAATGGACAATGTGAATGTGAGTATGCAGATTATGCGCTATCAATGGTTGAGAATGAAAGTGACTTGCAGAATGCATTAAATTGTTTGAATGTGGCGACAGAAAGAATGAATCTTCTTATAAATGTTTCCAAAACAAAGTGATAGTTTTTGATAATGGACAGACCAGGAAATGATTGTCAGCTTAGTATGGATATAAAACCATAACAGGTAAACTTTTTGTGTGTCTGGAGAGAATGTTCTGTAAAATGCAAAAGTATTTATAATAATATTTAGCACCGCGTCTTACTACCCGTTCGGGTTATACGCTTAAGTACTAATTATGCTAATGGATTAGGAATTAGTAAGGTTGAATTTAGAGGAAGTGAACCCGCATTTGCGTGGAGGGAGTGTGGAAAACCATTTAGGAAAAACCACCCCCAGTTCACCCGACTCCCGACCGAGATTCGAACCTCGATCTCCCCGTCCTCGGCGGTCGAGCTCAACACGACTAGCACATTAGCCAACTACGCCACCGAGGCGGGTAAAATGCAAAAGTAGATGGTGAAACTGAGAGACAAGTGAATGCATCTCAGAGAATAGTTGGATATATGTGGATTATTACAAAGAATGTAGTATCAAAAGCGGTAAATATGGTAGTATGTGTTGATGCCAACATTGCTTTGTGGATGTGAAGTGTGGATTTTGTCAGGAGGAACACAAGAGCAAGGCAAGATCAATGTGGTTTTTTATGAGATATCTAAGAAATGGATTTGGAAAAACTCGTATGGGCAGAGTAAGTAATGAATGGGTGCTGAAGGAGTGTGGTTTGAAAGGGAGTCCAATAGGTAAATGTGAAAGAAGCGTCTTACGTTGGTTTGGGTAAGTTGAGAGGGTGAGAGTGTATCGTGCAGTGAAGCAAATATATGAAGGTAGAGTGTGTGGATTAAAAGGAAGGTGTATGTCATATAAGAGGTGGCTTAATGTTGTAGACAAATGCGTGCAATATAGAGACATTAAGAGTTTTAAGAATAAGAGCATGTATGACTCGGTGTATGGATGTTGTTGAAGCTAAGGGAGTATGCAAGGATAGGGAAGTGTGGAGAAAGTTAGTGAGGATGGGTTGGATTCGGAGTTGTTTTTTGAGCTATATGCACGGTTTCTTGCCTACCCCATAAGGGAACAGCATGATTAAGTATGTATGTATGTATTCATGCATGCATGTAGGTCATATTTTCGTGCTTTTAATAGTTTTTTTAGTCATTAATATAAATGTTTTGTAAATTAATGAATAAGCTTTTTCACCACACAGTAGTGAGACTCAAACAAGATAATGTAGGCTCCGAATGAGCTTTATGCACTCTTTACTTTTACAGTAGGAAAATTTAAAAGATCTCTAGTGAAGCATTTATATGGGAGGGGGGAGCTATTACTTCTTAAGTAGATATTTTTTAATCAATATTCATGTTTAGCCAAATGCAAGAGTTTATTTACTAAAGAATTTTCATTGCAGACAGATTTATTTTAATTACAATTTGTAAAAGGGTTTGTTCAAACTAATCATTTGCATTCCCCCCCTA
>CABFWO010006661.1:5085-21824 GCA_902155825.1 Timema genevievae | reverse complement strand
CCCCGAGTTTTTGTTTACACTTTTAGGTCATTTTGTTGTAAATCTAAAAAAAAAAAACTTTTTTTTTCCATTTTTTTTAAATGTTATATTGGTAATTTCTTAGCAATGTATAGGTCCTGTTAATTAGTAATAAAATTGAGGATTATCAGTAGTATTGGAACAACAACTTTCTTATTGTAATAGCAATCTTTATAGGTAGTATTAGTACAGCTCTAATATTTCAGTACATAGTTATAAATGGATAAAATATCGAATAAAAACAAGGAACAGGCTGAGCATAAAAAGTAAACCTTTTTTTCCCATGGCCGCAAGTTATACAGTATATTACTACAATATAGCTTTGTATACACATATATAAACTAATATAATAGAAATTTGAATTTGCTATAATTTCTCTGTGTGAAGCTTTGAAAAATTTGCTAACAACAACTTAGCTCCAAAACCAAATATATGGCTTTAATGACAACTGACTCTGCCATTCCATTTAGGAAAATATATATTTTAAAAACAATACATCAATGTGCAACACAAAGAGGAGGATTCATTGTTAATGTTGACATAAGAGTGAAAACTATCGTTATACTAATAATGTAATGTAAATCAAGTAAATTATTTCACAAAAACAATCCTTTGTGTTTACAACAACATTGATCATTAAAAAAATGTATCTACTTCTAATCACAATATCACATTAAATAAGTACAAAGGGATTATAATGAAGCAACGACAATACAAAAAAGCATACTTGAAGTTGGCTTCACGAATCATGACTTATAAAGACACTCAAAACACCGACATTTTTGAGTGCTATGAGATGCTCTTTTGCAGAGCTTTGTGACCTTTATCATGTCATAAGGGTGAACAGGGTGTCTACCGATTTGGAGAGACCAAAATTAGTGGCTTTTTGGTGACCTTTTTGACCACAAAATTCCTACGGTAACGCAACATTAAACTTGAACTAGATGGTGTCCTTGGTATCACAGTAAAAACAACCAGGCAACTTGCGGCTAGCACATCTTTCAATGTGTTCGCATTGTTACGATGAGCAGGAAATTCAAACAAAAATATTTTCGTGACTTTGTGACCAAAATATTGAAAATTCTTGACTTTTCAGGAACTTCAGTGACTTTTTTTTTTTTTTACTTTTTCGTTCACGACCCAGTAGACACCCTGATGAAATAAACAACTATTTTAATTATTGGAAAAATGAAACCCGAACATGGGAATCAAACTCAGTACCTTTGGCTTACCGCGCCAATGTTCTACCTCTGAGCAATACAAGATCCAACCAGGGTCATTCTACACTCACAGTTTAGGGTTAATTCTATTACGTACATGTGGAATTTATCTGCTACTTGTGACTATCATTGACACCGCATAATCAGTGACTAGGGGTTGGCTTTATGCTTCCTCTCATACAATATTAAATATTCCTACAATTTTCAACTAATTAAAATATATCAATGGTGGCTGTAACTGTAAGGATAATTTCCTATTTCGTCAACTCTAACCCGCATTACATAGCCCCCAAAACGTTGGTACTTCATACTGACACACAATACAAGAAATTGAAAGCTCTAACAGACAATCACACAACTGCATAAAGTATAAAAAATTGATTGGAACATATAATAATATTAATACTAGACCTATGTGGGTGGGTTTTACAAATGTTTAAATGCAAGTAGGCATAAATATACAATTCAGAAACAGGTACAGCAAATTTTGGCATTATTCCTATAGTACTTAAAAATATAATTGAATGCAGTCAGGTCTAGTTTAAAATAATGCTGTAGAGTTTTTTTTTTAGAAAATATAAACGAAGGGGAGTCTTCGTTTGCCAGCCCATCGAGTAGATAGAACGACATGAGATCTGAAGATGAATGGAAGGAATTGAGGCACTAATAGGCTACGCCACAAAGTTGTCGTATTGAAATATTAATATTCAAGGCTGTACATAGTTATAATAAGCCTAAATAATTATTATTTTGTGTTAATTTGATAAAAAACGTTGAACTTTTAGAAATAATTGCAAACTATACTTGATAAATACAAAATAAGCAACCTCCATCCCCCTCCTTAACACTCATATCCTCCTTTTTAAACAAATATATATATATATATATATATATCTAGTGGACGTCCCTAGAAAAATGAAATTTCTACGCCCTTTATAAAAACAAAATGTAATATCAACCATTACTATAATAGCTAGTTGTTGCATATAACATTATTATCCCAAGCCCTTCAATTAAGGCCACCATTTCATAACTTGATATAAGTGTGTAATTTTAAGAGAGTTGGGATTCTTTAATAATGAGGAACACTATCGCTGCCCGATGGTGGTTAACTTTGGAGTAGTAGTTTTTTTTTAACTTTGGAGGTGGTGGATTTGTAAAGGGGTGGAACGCTATTTCTGATTTTAAAATATTAATTGTATGGAAGTGTCCCACATTATAAATGAACTCAATTTACACATTTTCACTCTTTTATAAATCGCATCAAGATGCGTAAGTGAATGACCAACGAAAAGGGATCAATTAGTTAACTTCATTAAGGTTAATTCTAATGTAGCCTCGGCAATTTATTGTAAGTCGCTGTTTTGTGCCTGCCTTAGTGAGCTATATGGACAAGCAAGCAGGTGAGATCAAATTTTTTTCCAGACTCTATGCCAGGACCAAACAATCCTGTACTATTGATTTCTTGTGGAAAAGAGGTATAAATGTCAAGAGCCAAGTTGAGATACTCAAGTTCAACCTAACCTACAGACAAGGAAACAACAATAATAATAATAATATTTAGCACCGCGTCTTACTAACCGTTCAGGTTATACACTTAAGTACTAATTACGCTAATGGATTAGGAATAGGGTAGGTTGAATTTAAAGGAAGTGAACCCGCATCTGCGTGGAGGGAGAGTGAAAAACCATTTAGGAAACCCCTCCCCAGTTCACCCGACTCGAGATTCGAACCTCGATCTCCCAGTCCTCGGCAGTCGGGCTCAACACGACTAGCGCGTTAGCCAACTACGCCACCGAGGCGGGTAAGGGAACAACAGATACGCAACAAGGTTATGGGAGTTTTGCTGCGCTTATGGAGCTGGGTTCAGTCCATCGGCACTGGGGACCACTAGTGGCACTCCTCAGTGTTAACAGCACTTTCAAGTGAGATATTTTTAAATAACTTGCTCTCAACATGTTGGTTGTAAAGACTACAAGCTGGAGAAGAAGTTTCCATGGCACTCAAAGCAAACTATCTTACGGTATTTGACAATTTCTTTAAACCTGACAATTCACAAACATTAGTATGAACGAAAAAAAGGACCATTGTATTCTATGTTTTCTTTGTACTGTACAAACTGATTAAGATCGTTAGGGAGCAGCTAGCCAAACCTAAGTTTGTGAAAGCCGGTTGATTAACACTCGAAGGCAATTTTTGTCTACACTATAGTAAAACCCCGTTTTAACTGAACCATTTTTTTTTAAACTTCCCAGTTGATAGCAATGTTGTCACTTGGGACTTTGTGCAACAACACCAATATTGAAGGACTCAAAATGTTCCGAAAAGCACAGACTTTTTTTTCTTTTTACTGAGCACCGCGTGTTACTACCCATTTGGATTATATTTTTTGCAACCATTTTAACCTGTAAGCTGAGTATCTGGTGTATTTTTGTCATAGCAATGTTCGGGTTTGCGGACCTGGATGCCAAGAGTTTACTCTCCGCCAGAATTATTTTTCCAGCAAAAATTTAATCCAACTGTGGGCGGTAATTATTTAGTTGTAGAGTAATGGTTTTATTTATTTTAAATATGTATCATTAAATTTCATTGCATTAATGAGATATATTCAAGAATAGTTAAGATTACTGTGTGTAAAATTTTAACTAACGCATCTACAGATGTATTATTTTATTTTATTTAGCTAAAAAAAAAGTTTCCTATAAAAAGTGTAAAAATATTGGCCTTAGCTCACGTTCTCTTCTGTCCCATCTAAAATTTGTGCCATCTATGATGTTACAAAGAAATCCATTGGGAGAGGGAAAAAAATCAGTTTTTTGACTACTTCTACACGCAAGACAAAAACCAGCAGCGCCAATCCACGGTGTTTCAAAAATTTATGTGAGAAGCAGTGGGTCTTGTAAGGGAAAATGAGGAGCTACTTGAATATTAGCAGCTAAAGTTTAGAAAACTGAGATTAACAGCCGGAGGGTTTGTTGTGCCGACCACATTTGCAAATAATGGGACAATCATCGCTAATGGCGGCGGCTGCTCGGTCGGTATTGCTCGCTTATGGGTTCACACCATGGAAAGAGCAATTTATTAAAGTGATGACAAAAGCAAACAAATGAATTTATCTATAAAGTTTAGATATTTTTTTTTATAATTTGGGAATATAATCTTAATATAACAACATTAAAATTAATTTACTTTACATGTCTCATTAAGGAAAACCTCTTTTCGCTTTATGAGGTAAATGTAGTATATTTGGAAGAAGGTACAGGAGAGGTGGATAGAAACATATAGAAGGGACGAACACAATATGGCGTTTACAATTAAAAGAAGAACACAGTTCACACTTTACAAAAGAGGAACTCTGTGTTTGTCTTTTATGTTATACTTTTTACATGTTCCTATCTATGTGCCCTATCATTCTTTGCAATTTTCCATTTTCTCCCTTTTGTGTTTTTTTGGTTTCCTCGTTTAGGAAGTTGCGTTGCGCGTTTCACACTCATCCCTGATGAGTTCCGATAGAATGAAACCTAGGTCGAGGGATTGGGCGGTAACGATCGATTTTCTTTAAGGGGCAACCATTACCTCTTTGTACATTGGCAGCAATGTAAAGTGTGAACTGTGTTCTTCTTTTCATTGTAAAAGCCATATTGTGTTCGTCCCCCTTATATGTTTCTACCCACCTTTCCTGTAACTTCTTCCAAATATAATACAATTATTTTACATGGAAATTTCTGAGACCAATTAATTACTTAACACTAGAGATACATTTATCTCAATTTTTTTAAATTAATGAAAGTTAAGGAATCCTAACTATTATAAATGCGAATGTGAGTTTGTTTGTTTGTTTGTTTGTTACGCTTTCACGCCTAAGCTACTCGACCGATCATCATGAAATCTCGCATACACGTTGTCATGGGTACATAAAAGGACATAGAGTACCTTTCATCCAGAAAAAAAATGCAAATGTGAGTTTGTTTGTTTGTTTGTTTGTTATTGTTTGTTACGCTTTCACGCCTAAACTACTCGACCGATCATCATGAAATTTCGCATACACGTTGTCATGGGTGCAGAAAAGGACATAGAGTACCTTTCATCCAGAAAAAAAGTACTGTTCCTGACGGATAGAAAAAAATAACTGTTAGACGGTCGTCCGGCTTAACAACTCGGCCTACTGATATGAATAAATTAATTGCAACATGATGCCTGGAGTACAGAAAAAGGGACCTGCGGTATCCCAGAATAAAATCTGATATCCCGAATAAAAATCTGTTCACGAATTATTTTAGGCACATCTATCTTAAAATGATAAAAAATGATTATATTCAGCTAATTAAGCTCTGTCTGTTCACCCCGTTATGGTAAATGACAAAATTGTCGTAAGAAGTTTGGTATTATTCATTTCAGCAAAAAAAGCTATAGAGGCGTTAAACCAAAATCTTCAGGACTTGCGAGAGAGGAGGAATGGTAGTTTTACTGGCTGGTGACTTCCGACAAACTCTACCGGTGATCCAGAGGGGCACACATGCAGATGAAATCAAAGCCTGTCTCAAGTCATCAAGATTGTGGGCAAAAGTGAAAAAATTCAGCCTAACAACGAATATGAGAGTCCACCTTTATAATGACGTAGATTCAGGACATTACGCAGAGACACTATTGAAAATTGGCGATGGACGTTTGGACACGGATGCTGAAGGCTGTATTTTACTTACAGGGTAATTCTGTAATTTGGTGGAAAATGATGTGGAGCTCATTGCTAAAGTTTACCCAGACTTACAACTAAATTTAAATTGTGATCATTGGTTGTGTGCAAGAGCAATTCTTGCACCAAAATATGAAATCGTTAACAAAATCAACACTGACATTTTGAAAGAGGTGCAGGGAGAAATAAAGGAGTATTTGTCAATAGATACAATCATGGACACAGAACAGAGCACTTCATATCCCGCTGAGTTTTTAAATTCTCTGGAGCTATCGGGTGTACCCTTGCATAAACTACAATTGAAATTAGGTGTACCAGTTATGCTTATGCGAAATTTAGATGCACCCCGTTTATGTAATGGGACGAGGCTTCAATTACACAATTAGGGCAAAATATAATCTGTGCCACCATTTTAACAGGTGTGGGAAAAGGGGAAAGTGTAATCATACCTCGAATCCCAATAATCCCCACTGACCTACCATTTCAATTCAAAAGACTCCAGTTTCCAATCAAACTTAGTTTTGCTATTACTATTAACAAAGCGCAAGGGCAAACATTGCAGGTAGCAGGGGTGCATTTGGAAATGCCATGTTTTTCCCATGGCCAGCTATATGTAGCCTGTTCGCGTGTGTCCAATGCCCAGAATTTGTATGTATTTGTACCAAATGGAAGGACATACAACATAGTATATAGGAGCGTCCTAAAATAATGATCTATTCTGTGCCCATGATTGCAACGGTCAAGAACAAGCGGAGTAAATAAGGGATTTTAATTAACTGTAAGTAAAATTTAAGATGGAGTAGGATCTTCCAATTCGTGGCAAGGCATAACCTATGACTCTACTGACACACACTCCGCTACTTCTTTTCTACTCCTACACTTAATCCTGATTTATATTGTGTAGTTTATTATTTTCTTTATCTCTACCTCTATTGACTAACAACCTCAATATGTTCATCGTTTTTATTGTCATACATCCTGTGTCAATCGACAACCTGAATTTATTGATAAAATCTACATTAACGCGAGCGAAGCCGTGGGCAAAAGCTAGTAATATAATAAATGCAACTTCATCCAAGACATGTCATTGTTAATATTCCTTCTTTTTTTTTTTAAGTTGGTCAGTCTGATATTTAAAAAGGGAGTAAATGTAATATTTATACTAGGGATGGGTCAAATCCACTGTTTTACAAATCCAAATCTCAACTCTGAATTTTATAAATAGTACCAATGAATCCATATAGAAAACTTATAAAACGTGGTAAGCACAAAAGGTTTACTTTTCTACATGAAGTATATATTATTTCTGTCATCAACATCCCTTTTTCTCAACCAATACAAAGCCTAAAGCGATGAATAAGGTATCAGTGGATAGAATTTTTTTTTACCGACTTCTGACATAACATACTAAGTTTATGTTAAAACACATTGTTTGTTTAAAATTTAAGTTAAAAGAAAAATCTAACAATAGTTTTGTATCAATTACCGAAAAAAAACTCTCCTTGCTATTTTGTGTACAACAACCCAACAAAAGACTAAATCTTTTTGGGGGTGGGGTTTGAATAAAAGATGTGGTAACTATATTCTATATTTTTTGTTAAAATGCATCTATCTAGGGGTGTGAGGAGTCCCCTTTTTAAATTTGAAGCGAATTTGAATCAAATATATGGAATATTCTCAAAGCAGAATTTACTTTACATCCATTACTGTTTCCAGCCTGTGACCTAGGTCAGTTTTTTATTCAAGAAAATATATTATATTTTCCACTATTAGCTTCATATGCCCTATAATCTAACTTACTCTAGCACAGCCACAACATCCAGTCCCCAGCCGTTAATGTATTATTGTGAAAGAGTAAACCCACATTTCACCAAAGATCAATTTTTTGGCCATGCTGGTAATCGAACCCGGAACCCTTAGTTCAGTAGGCAGACACGGTTCCAACTGTGCTAAGGTGTCAGATTTTTAAAGCAGAACCAAAGTTAAAATATTCTTTTGTTAGTTTTGTTGTTTTGATTTAAAAAAAGAACTATATTGTGGTTATTTATAGGCCTGCATAGCTTTATGCTCTAAAATGACTTGAAATTGTTTTCTTGCATAATAAATTATTGTTTGTATAGTTTCATTTTAACATGACAAATTAAATTTTACAAGTAAACTGCTCCCGGTTTATTTTTCTTATGAATATTAATTTATAATCTATATAACAGCTTAGAATGGGATAAACTGACCATAAATTCAGTATTTTAACCCTCAATATTTTTATTGATGAAGCTTCGTAATTGTCAAAGCAGAAATTTTTTTGGAAGCAAAATCGAAGCTGACATTTGTTTCGTAGTTCCGTGCACCCCTAATTATAACAATCGTATTCACAGTTAAGTGATTAAAAAAATAGTATAGAGTTAGGTTGGGTGTATTAAGCAGTTAATAATCAGCAAAGGAGCTCAAAAACAAATCACAAATTTAAATTAGAAAAACAAAATATCATTTTTTTAATCTGAACTAGTCCATCCCTAAGCTAAGTTTTCTTTGTGCGTATCTAAAAATGACTAGGTTATCGATGAGGTTTTAAAATTAATTTCATAACTTGAAAACCACCCACATAGGCCTTACAGGTGAACACAAATGCGCCATCACATTATAACACATTTCCAGTTGGCTGGTACGATGCAACACATACACCGGTGGTACATCGGCTTAGGAGGCAGGAGGTTGAGATCATCCTCGTCCGGCGAAACCTCAAAGTCCTCAATGCTGAAAGTGTCGGTCAACTCCTGCTTGCCGTCCTTGATCCGAGACAGCGGGAAAAAGTTGATGTCATCATCGCTAGCAAACAACACAAACATAAGGTTGTCTCTGTAAGAGTGACATATTTTGATCTTTCTGTTCTAATGTAAGACCGCGACATCTAAAAATGTGTCACTAGAAATTGATTGATTTTTTTAGTTATAGCAGCAATATCTGTAATATTGGTGTTTAATATAAAAACAGGTTTGTTTTTTATTTATGTTCATGATCCCCTGGTTGTAGAAATGCATATTTTAGAGGTCATTTTTTGGTCATTTTTTGCCATTTAAGATTTTCGGGTCATTTTTCTTGCTGTTTTTGTTTAATAGGTCATTTTTAAGCATTTTATTTTTTTTTGAAAGAAAATTTAAAATTGTTTGAAAATGACTTTAAAAAGTTTATATAGACCTATATGAATTATCGGTGTTTTGATAAAACAGGAATATTAAAATATTAGATATTTTACCACACACTTGTTGACTGAAGAAGATAATGTACGAGTCCAAATTAACTTGGTGCCCCTTTACCTGTGTGCTTATAAAATCCACATTCCTGGTGAGACCTTCACTACGCCTAAGTTGGAAAGAGTTGCAGGGGGATGGGAGAGCAATTTTTAGAGTTCAAATGAACTTTGTACCATCTTTAAATTCCTGGTGAGTCACTCACTGTACCATGTTTGGAAAGGGCTGCAGGGGGATGGGGAGCTAACACTTTTAAATCAGGTATTTGTATTCCAATGTTAAGAAGAACACATAATTTTAGCTGTCAAAAATTGCAAAATGCAACTTCCTAAAAAAGGAAACCAAAAAACACAAAAGGGAGAAAAGTGAAAATTGTAAAGAATGATAGGACACATAGATAGGAACATGTAAAAGGTATAACATAAAGGACACACACAGGGAAAGGACATTGGATGCGAATATATAATATATCTCTATAAGGAAAACCTTCTTCCAAATATAATACAATTACCTCATAAAGCGAAAAGAAGTTTTCCACAGATAGATATATTATATATTCACATTCAATGTCCTTTTCCTGTCTTTGTCCTTTATGTTACACCTTTTACATGTTCCTATTTGTGTGTCCTATCATTCTTTGCAATTTTCCATTTTCTCCGTTTTGTGTTTTTTTGGTTTCCTCTTTAAGGAAGTTGCGTTGCGCGTTTCACACTCCTCCCTGATGAGTTCCGATAGAATAAAACCTAGGTCGGGGAATTGGGCGGTGATGATCGATTTTCTTTAAGAGGCAACCATTCATTATCTCTTTGTCTAATGGCAGCAATGTAAAGTGTGAACTGTGTTCTTATTTTCATTGTAACAGCCATATTGTGTTAAACCCTTTTATATGCTTCTATCCACCTTTCCTGTACCTTCTTCCAAATATAATACAAAATTTGTATAAGAAATTCCTTCGAGAGAACCAATGCCAAATCTCCATGACTACTTTTTCCCGAGCAAGACCATTTTGGGTTTGTGTGCCTAAAAAGGTAGACAGGGAGCCTGTATAAAGCACTCAAATATGGATGGACCTGATGGTTACATCCTTAAAAACACGAACGTTATCAAAGAACATAACGGCAATGATGTTGCAGCCTTCGTTGTTTGTTCTGTCAGAAAATAGCTGTGTATGCTGGGTAAATGTGAGAAGCGCTAACTTAGAGAGGTAAACTTTTCATACAGTAAAGACTTTAGAGTTAAATGTTTCCAGTGAAAGACGGTTAAAGACGTCAGACTAATCAAAAACAAAGAAAAGACTTTACAGAAAACTCTGAAAGTGAAAGAAGTGAAATAATTAACTGAAATGATAGAGGAATTTAAAAGGCAATTAAACTTTTCAAAGCACACTTATTCCATGCCAATCATCAATCAGCAGAACTCAAAAAGAAAACAGGAGATTTGAAAGAAGGGGAACTATTATTTAGAATAGATTTTTCAGAAAATTATGTAGCTAAGTATGCAGAAGAAGTGCAGTCTGTTCATTTCGGTGCTTGTAAATGTCAGTTATCTCTGCACACTAACGTGCGATATGCACGTGTTAATGGAACAATTCAATCAATGTGCTTCTGCACAGTGTCTGATAACCTTTACCACCAAGCTCCCTTTGTGGGCACATATGGGACCAATTTTGAAAAAAATCTGCGAGTCAGTTCCCTAACACCAAGGCCATACATTTTTATTCAGACAGTCCATTAAGCCAACATCGTAATTGAATCAACATGTATTTATTTAAAAATTATGTTGTGCCCAGGTACTTTTCAGAGGTCAAATACATTACTTGGAATTTTTCAGCGGCAGGTCATGGAAAGGGCCCAATGTATGGTGTTGGGGGAGCGCTGAAAAGAGGCTCTGACAAGAAAGTCGCACATGGAGCAGACATCAAAAATTAATCGGCGTTTGTTACTGCTATGGCAGACATTAGCATTACTTTGTTCGAGATAAATTCAAAAGAAATAGAAAGGTTTAAGAGAAAAGTTGCTCTGAGTAATATACCAGCTATTGACGGAATAATGAAAGTATTTCAAGCGACATGATCCAGTGAAATTATGTATGCTCAGGCCCTAGTTTGTTTGGAATGTCCTCCTTCTCAATATTGTGACCACTACACCCTCTGTGAAGTATTCCCTGATGATCTTAACGACAGTAACCTAGATGACATTACCGATCCAAGCCTAAAACGGAAAAGTCGTTTTTCAGTTTCTGATGTATTTTCATCCTCGGAAGATCAACGACTTTCTGGATCATCTCATATTTCCTAAGAGGTTGAAGAGTCATGTCCTGGATCATCTAACTCTGTTGATCTTCTAGATGAAGATCCACTAGCTTGTCAATTGCACAACAAACCACAAGCCACAGGCATAGACTTAGGGGTGTTTGTCCTCATAAAGTTCGAAAACAAACGTAAAAAAATGAAGGACTATACTTTCATAGGAGTCTGTCAGAGTCCAGTAGTGATAATAATATAATAATATTTAGCACCGCGTCTTACTACCCGTTCGGGTTATATGCTTAAGTACTAATTACGCTAATGGATTAGGAATTGGGAGGGTTGAATTTAGAGGAAGTGAACCCGCATTTGCGTGGAGGGAGAGTGGAAAACCATTTAGGNCCATTTAGGAAACCCCCCCCCCCCAGTTCACCCGACCGAGATTCAAACCTCGATCTCCCCGTCTTCGGCGGTCGAGCTCAACACGACTGGCGCGTTAGCCAACTACGCCACCGAGGTGGGTGTCCAGTAGTGGACGAGTAATTTGATGTCATGTTTCTTAAACATTGTGGTAAGGATAATGCCATATTTTGGGTGGACAAAAAAGATTTGTCCGTAGTCCACCTAAGTCAAGTGGTATTAATCCTCCCAACACCTGTCTTAATTTTAAAGGGCAACAGGGTTTATTATAAATTCAAACAGTCTTTTCTTATTTCTTAGGTGTTAGTAAAAAAACGAATATTTTATATCTTTTATTAATAAAAAATATTTAAATCTAATACACGCACTGGTTTTGTAAAACATTCCATAAAATTTAATACTTTTTTTAGCCTTTTTGATGAGCGTGACCGAAATGTTATTTTTTGCAAAATTCCTTTTAAGATTTAAAAAAAAAATCTAGACATTGAATTCAGCTCAGCTAAATATATTTCACTATTCCTGAATGTATTCTGAATTTAATTCCATGGTAAGAAGGTTGTTTATTGGCGCTTTAATTTCTCCTTTTACTCTCAGCAAATTTTCCCATTTTGTGAATTCGACCCATATAAAATAATAGAGGGAAGTGTTAGCTTTCCAGTGATATATGACACTACTACACTATCTATCAGATAAAGCGAGAACTAGTTCAAATTTGGAGAGCCAACCTCATTGGCTCTGGCACTTTTAACAGTAGTAGGCGGAGCTGATCAGATCGGCTCGTGACACTTTTTGCGATGGTAGGCGGAACCAATCAGATCGGCTCGTGGCACTTTTAGCGATAGTAGGCCAAGCCGATCAGATCAGCTCGTGACACTTTTAGCGATAGTAGGCCAAGCCGATCAGATCAGCTCATGACA
Source organism: Timema genevievae (assembly GCA_902155825.1). Lineage (NCBI taxonomy): Eukaryota > Metazoa > Arthropoda > Insecta > Phasmatodea > Timematidae > Timema > Timema genevievae. Next base: position 9,063 of record CABFWO010006661.1, on the reverse strand, counting down.
CTTTTAGCGATAGTAGGCCAAGCCGATCAGATCGGCTCGTGGCACTTTTAGCGATAGTAGGCCAAGCCGATCAGATCGGCTCATGGCACTTTTAGTGATAGTAGGCCAAGCCGATCAGATCGGCTCGTGACACTTTTAGCGATAGTAGGCCAAGCCGATCAGATCGGCTCGTGGCACTTTTAGCGATAGTAGGCCAAGCTGATCAGATCGGCTCGTGGCACTTTTAGCGATAGTAGGCCCAGCCGATCAGATCAAATTGTGGCACTAAAAGGGTTAAATAGATTAGAGCTGTAAAAATAGGATTTTTTTAAATAAAATACAATGCATCATTTAAAAAAAAATTTAATTGGTGAATTTTTGCTACTCACTTAATGGTATTAAAAACTTGAAAGCTCATTTCCACACTTACAAAAGTACACTACCTACTCCTATCTTGAGCTAGTTTTATCCAGTCCACCTCATTAGACACTATACCTATCTTGAACAAGTTCTATCCTTGTTCTACCGAGTTAACCTCATTACACCATATCCCTATCTTAAGCTAGTTTTATGCAGTCCACCTCACTACATCCTATCCCTATTTTGAGCTAGTTATATCCAGTCTACCTTATTACACCTTATCTCTTTCAGGTCCATTCTAAAGCTCCCCATCTTTCCAATAGTTTCTTCCCATTGGGTTTGCCAGTCACTACCACGAACACGGCTGCAAAGTCTCCAATTCAATTTGCACGCTCTACCCACCATAAACTGTAATATTGTATTGCGCTAACAATGTCTGATGATAAGTACAGGATATGTAGCTCCTCAATATGTAGCCTCCTCCAATATACATTTATCTTCATCTCTTTTTGGACCAAGCACTTTGATATATAACATAACTTGTGTCTTATCTTTCATATGAGAATTTTTTTTTAATTATTTACGGTATTTTAAGGATTTTTTTTTCAAATCTAGAAGAGTACTTCTAAAATACGATGGTTACTGCGCTGAGTTTCTGAGACTCGTACTCACCTCTCATCGGACTCCCAGTCAACCAGGGGTTGTTGTTCACGACTGCTGTTTAATTTCCCTGGTATTGGAAGTCTTTGGATTGGTATCAGACTGGGATTTTTCTTGTACTCTTGGATTCTTTGGCTTTTCTTTGCTTGCTCTATCCTTTGCTCTGGAAAAAATCACCAAAATTTACAGACATTTGTTATATTTTTTTATCACCGCACCGAAATATGATAATTACTAAGTATAGAGATGAGAAAGGAAGTGTTTTAGAGGTGATCTACCTGCATCTGTGTGGAAGGAAAGTGGGAAACTATTTTGGAGCAGTAGACCTGACCGAGATTCAAACCCCGATCTTCCTGTTATCAGCATGCCAGTCTAACATGAGGGATTATTTGTACAAAAAATTCCATTTTTAGAGAGGTTCAGTTTGTAATGTAATTGATTTGACCATAAGGAGTATTTGAAAGCATTGACCATATTATCGTTCTAATCATTTATATATTCAAAACATTTTTTTTATCATCCTAATTTTACATATAATTAAACATATTTTACTTTATTTAAATTTCGTAATCTATTACTTGGAGCTTAAATCACGTCTTCCTCTAAATTATTTACTAGTACGTTCGCCCCGAGGTAAGATGGCAGCACCTACTGGACCAACCTCACTAAATGCCTTTCTATGTAATCCAACCAAGTTAAGATCTTTTAAAGTAATTTCCTGTTTTAGAAGAATGTTCTCCACGCAGGAGGTTTTTTTTTTTTGAGTTTGTAGGTGTGTAATTCACCGTTAGAAAATGTCCCTTCTAGAAGCTTCTATTGAGCGCAGATATATACAGTAATTTTGAAATTTCTCTTCACTGTGAAATCGGTCGTGATCACAGACAGACGTGTGTTCGGTCTTAAATGGACATATTTTAAGCGCTCGGTGATAATTAGTTGCTAGGCCCTCGACATGATCGCATTTCAATTTAAATAAAAACACAAACATGTTTTTTCTTTTAATGGAATAAAGTGACATTAAACTTTATGTAAAATGTTATCATTTTTACGTTTAGTGATAAGACAAAGGTGGCATCATAAGTAAAGCACACTGTTGCGCAATAGAAATGACGACTTACTGTGGGGCATAATATAATCTATAATAAAATTACTTTCAACCGAGGAGCTCTTAAATAATTATATAATAATTGGCGTTCCAACGTGGTGCATTTAACATGCTACAAAAGGATATTATAACAAGTGGTGACACAATGTGAGGCTTGATACGTAACTAATAACACCTTCCACAAAAGAACAATAACATAACTAAAGCAAACGTTATAAGTTGTACGATTGTATCAATTTAACGTGAAAGACATAAATGCATAATGTGATATAGTAATATAAATGCACAATATATGATTAATATTTGGAGAGATTGGTAATAAAAATTACAAGTTATGACACATTATAATAAAGAAATCTTGAAATTAGAAAACTCCTAAACCTATCTTTTTAATACCACTACAACAAAAACTTAATGCATCAAGCTAAACCTAGCTTATTTCAAGAAAACCGACTTTATCCCGTGTGACATAAATTACATAGCATTTTGGAACAAACCATACCAAGCTTTTTGTGCAGCTGTTTAACGTTGGTCCTCTGAGGGGTGGCCACAGAGGTACTACTGCAGGAGCTATCACTGCCCTAGAAGATAACACAAAATAGGTTAGTTTTTGTTTTAAGCACCGCATACTACTACCTGTTTAGGTTAGACACATACTGACACACATACTAATTACACTAATAAGTTAGGGATGAGATTTTTTTTTTTTTAGCATTGCGTCTTACTACCATTTCGGGTTATATACGCTTATGTACTGATTAAGCTAATGGTTTTAGGGACTAAGGAGGTTATATTTATAGTTAGCGTACCCGCATTTGTGTGGAGAGTGGAAAACCATTTTGGAAAAAAAAACCTCAGTACACCCGACCGAGATTCGAATTCCCTGTCATTGGCTGTCTAGTCTACTGTGAGAGTAGCATGTTAGACCACGCAGCCACCGAAGCGGGTATGAGGAATTTTGAATTTACATGGTAGCTACAAAACATATTTTACAAAATTCCCTGACTTTTCCAGGTTTTCCAGGCAATATTTTTCAATTTTCCCAGACTTTTTTCCAGTTTCAATGGTGGATGATGACTTGTTTTATTTATTATTGATCACATATTAAAAAAGTTTGTATCTACTAAACATCAACAGTTTTATCAGTTATTTAAAAAATTAAAATGTTATTTTATTTAGGTATTACTAACTTTTGTTTTAGTGTTTAGTTGCGAAATTAATGGGATTTTTAGACATATTTTTTAATTCCCTGACTTTTCCTTATTTTTAGTTAAATTCCCTGACATTTCCCTGTTTTCCCTGTCATTCAAAAATTCCCTGACTTTTCCAGGTTTTCCCTGTTTTCCCTGTCTGTAGCCACCATGATTTAGAGGAAGTGCACCTGCATTTGTGTAGAGCGAGGTTGAAAAACAGTTTAAGGGAAACCACACTCTGTACACCCGACCAGGAATTGAACCCTGACCTCCCTCTTATCAGCAGTCAAGTCTATTGCGAGAGTGATTCCTTAAAACAGGGATTTCCAACTTAAAAGTGCCCGAGGGCCACATTTGAATCCACGAGTCTAGTGGCATTTTCTGCTAATTTTTGACAAGTTATGCAAAAACAAGAACAGGTATTTAATTGTGAATTAAATAAGAAAGGGTAGTTTAAACATATTAGATATTAAATAAATTCCTTGACTAAAATATACTATTTTTGGTAGGAACGTTTATGTACGGTACAGCAGATGAAAGGAAAAAACTAAAACATTAAAAATTAGTTGGAGATTTCATGGCTTTTTCCCACAATTAAGTCAAAAATGTCTGTTTCTCAGCTAAAAAATCAATATTACTACAATAAGGGCTACATTACTTTTTCAAAAAACTTTGTGGTCT
>CABFWO010006660.1:15471-32764 GCA_902155825.1 Timema genevievae | reverse complement strand
TAGTTCACGTTTCTCCCATCAGAGGGCAGGTAAGCAGTCTTCCTCTAGTCGAGGCAAATTCAGGCCGGCCTATTCGTTGATCAAGTTGGTGTAAACGTCAACTGTTGGAACATCATAGCTCCCTTGGTCAACTCCCCGTACTAGGATTCTATAGTTTTGGCCCGTCTTGGTGGTTGCTCTACCCACAAGATACATTCGGTAAGTACATGAAAAGTTTTATTTGTAGAGAGATTATTATCGTATAATATTGATTTCATATTGTTCAGAATTGTTTATTATATTGTACCAAACTACGAGAACTACAATAGAGAAGAGTACTATTGTAAGAATTTTATCAGTCTCGATACTATTTGGAGCGGGTAGTATGAATCAAAAAGGAGAGTTACACGTGAAGGTTAACATGGGGGTGGGTCCTATTGTAACTCAGTGTTACAGCATCTGGACATTCATTAACACTGTTTTTGCCAAACAAGTTTAGTAAATGTGCTGCACAAGGAACATATAGCACAGAGCTGTTTATCGATTTAATGTGTGCTTGGAGACCTTCATATTTACCTGACATGTTTACTGCTTTGTCATAGCTTTGGCCTCTGCAGTCCTGTAATCGATGGCGTTGTCTTTTAGAGTACTAGTAACAACCTCACTTTAATATTTTCCAGTGTGGCTGTAAACTGGAAAGAAACATAAAAACCTTTCAACGATATCACTTTGAGTACAATATCTAAACACAAAGGACAACTGATATGTATGCGAAATATATCAGGTGTGGAATCCATTATTATTGAGAAATATTTGGCTTCTCTAATTTCATTTTGTATATGATTCCTAACTTCGTTGCCCATTAGTTCAATGAATTCATCACCGATATCAGAAGAAAGATAAGATATATGTCCTTTTCCTTTGTTTCCATGTATCCTTAAATGTTCTTTTAGAAAGGGATCAAACTGAGCAAGAAGTTCCATAATTGCGAGGTGATCCAGGTTGTCGCCACGAAATGGAAGGCCTCGTACCACTAGAAATTTCACAACAGCCACTACACTAACAAGAACATTTGTCCAGTAACTTATTTAATTATTTAGCTGTGAATCTAAATGTGAGGAAACTGAAGTGTTTTTATTCTCTCGAAGAGCCCACTTTAACGAACATTCACTGTGCCCCAAACTGTTTTCATGCTCCCTCAGTTTTTCTTCAGTTTTTTTTTTGTTTCCAATTGGAAAAAACCAGTTAAAAACTGAGAATTTCCTTTACAATTACTGAAGAGTTTGCTTGAGAAGCAAAAAAAGTTACCTATATATTTGGAATACAAGAACCATTTTCTCTGTCGGCGTTCGCCGTTTTCAAGCACTCTCACAAATGCAGATGAAGTTAATTTCCCTGTACATTTAGGATACTGTCTAGCTGAGGCAGTAAATTCTCCGTCACTACCCTGAAAATAGTCTGGTCCTTTATCAACACAATACTCAATTATTTCGTCAGTGATGTTTATTAGAGGCCATGTTGCAGGATCCTGTTGAAACAATGTAGATACAGCGCTATAAATATCTATAATTGTTTACACTACAATTTCTGGTGCTTTGAGACTCTACAGCTTTACTACTTGAAAGTGAATATGTGGGAAATTCTTGAGATATGTCGATCGAATTTAAATTTTCTGAGCCTGAAATTATTATGTTTTGTTGAATTGTGACTGTTTGTTATAAATGTGATAGTGATGAAGAAGTAGAAGATGTCTTACCACGACACAATTCTGGTCCTTGAAGTTGAAGAGATTGGTCCTTTGCGGCAAAGAAGGATGTAAGTTTAGGAAGTTTATTTATATGTTCTTGCTCACTTTTTTTTTTGCTTTAGGCTTGGTAGCACCACCATCAAACTTAAGCACTTTCATTGCGGAAGATTAAGTTACAACACATATTGAGCTTAAAAATATTCTGCATTATATAATTCACACTATTAATCAAGAAAAAATAAAGACAAACTTGCGAAAGTGAGAGATATAACAAATTGCCATCTCTAGTTAACTCAGCCTAGCTTCAGTTCGTGTAGTTATTACAAGTGCCAACTTGAGAAATACAAGTTTGTTTATCATAGATTGCGCCACAATAGTCTATACTAGTTGTCTCAGTTGAGCTAGAAATAAAAAGATGTTACAGAATGCGCCACCATTGCACTGTTAGTTTTATGTATACTGGATGTGGTAGAACAATGGTGGCGTTTTTTACTGAACTACAGCCCATTACTCAAATAACATAAATCGTAAACTACACAAATATAAAGTTTTCCGGAATCTGAAATGGAATCTAACGCTAAGCGAAGACTTATTACTCGTAAGTAGTGCTTGTATTATTTGTAAGTTACACCATTATTTGATGTGAAATTTAGAATTGTAGCTAATTGAATTTAATATTTTGGGGGAAATGTGGCCCTTTGGAATTTGAGGTCAGGGGCAATTGCCCCCTTTGCCCCCTCCCCCAGATACGGCCCTGCTGACACACACACACCCAGCTAATAACATCTTGATATGCTCTTACAGTTTGTGTCAACAATCAAGCAGAGTTGACGTAGTGAACAACATGTTTGACCTCATGGTTCCCCTCCCAGGCATCATAGCACTATTATCATCTCGTTTGGTCAAAAAAACATACCCTTAGCCTCGCCCCGACGCAGGGCAATCAATAAAACAAACACAGGCTACAGCAATCACTTTTCCAAACTACATTGCCCATATATTGCGCGCTGGATGTCGGGAACAAAGTTGAGCAAACACCAAACACCCCCTCCCCTCCCCCTATCGCTACGAACACCCTTGTCCTCTCATCCAGCCAACCTTCACAGCCATGACAAGCTAATGTGAGGCAAATCACCGGTGGAGAGGGGCTTGGGGGAGACATAGACGTGTGGTAAACTCGTGACAGAAACAACTCCTCAGTGTCAGAGGATTGAGCGGTAGACAGATTACTCTATTGACTTGCAGAATTTTAGGAGAGCATCTACATCTACACGTACAATTGTAGGCACATCTTAACAATAAACTGCCCAACAAAAGATGAAAGGACGAAATCACTGGCAGAATATAATATAGTGACGGTAGAGAAATTCGCTGACAGAAAATATTTTAGAAACAGCAGATTCACTCACCAACTGAAAAGTATTTAGTGCCAACGGACAAATTCACCAACTGAAAAGAATTTAGCGACAAAAGACAAATTAGCCTAAAGAAGATAACATCGTGATATCAGATAAATACATCGTCAAAATATGAATAGCGACAAGAAATAAATTTATCGTCAGAAGAGAAGAAAGTGCCAGACAAATTTATCAACGGAAGAAAAAAATAGTGACAAAATAATTTCACTAACAGAAGAGGAAATAGCAATAAAATACAAATTCATCGACAGAAGAGTATTTAGGGATTGCAGACAAATTCACTTATAGATGATAATTTAGTGAGAGTAGATAAATTATTTTACAAATGAGGATATAATGACAACATGCAAATGTATCGGTGGAAGAGAATTTAATAACAGACAAGTTCACTGACTAAAAAGAATTTAATGACAACAGACTACAAATTCGTCGAAAATATTTGATTCGATAGAAGATAACATGTTGACAGGAAATAATAAAATGGCGACAAAAAAAACTAAAACTGCGACAGTTTGAGAGCAAAGCTACGACGGGCAAACTTATCAACAAGTTGCCTAAACTAGTTCAAAAGAAGTAAATATAAAGGCACAATAGCTTCTCCTGTAGAACCGCTAGAAATGTGACACGGAAAATTTTCCCTATATTTTTTCCGGGAAGTTTTCCAAAGCGGAAAATTTTCAATTATTATTTCTGTAGATTAATTTTAACTGATTAAATGGATAATAATAGTAATAATAATCATAATAATAATTAGTGGTAGTGATAGTAGTAGTAGTAGTAGTTAGAAACACCTGCTTCGGTGGCCACACGGTCCAACGCGCTACTCTCGCAATAGACTATACTGCCGATGACAGGGATATCGGGGTTCGATCCCAGTCGGGTGCACTGAGGGAAGTTTTTCATCAATTTTTTCCACTCTCACTCCACGTAAATGTGGGTGCAAATCCTCTAATTCAACCATCTGCATCCCTAACACATTGTCGTAATTAGTACATAAGCGGATAACCCGAACAGGTAGTAAGACGAGGTGCTAACAAAAAAAAGTAGTAAATAAACAAATGAATGCGAACCTTTGTAAACCCATTATGTTCATACAGGATACTTCAATGTTTTAAGTTAACTAAAATAATTTTAAAGCTGACCCAACATTTATCCCCCCTCTCCCCCCATTATCCTCCGTGCTTCTTATCTACCCCTTCCCCAACCTAAAGTCCCCTCCCCCCTTTTCTTATAACTCACTCGTCTCTTAAACTATATTTAGAAGTATATATAATAGACTCTAATTTCCCACTCTAAAGTTTAACCCCTTTACCGCAAGCCACCACTGCGGGAAATTTTCTTGAAAATTTTCCAATTCAAAATTTTTATTTCTTAGCACCGCTATCCTGATTGACAGGTCAATGCGCCATAATTTGACTAGAAAGAGAAAACATTGACGTATAATAGTTACTCGTATATTGTGGTGCTGCTATGCTGATTTACGGGTCATATACTTTAGCGTTGGTACAGTCCCATTTTCAAAGAGAAGTCCTTCTTTATATGACAAAAAAGCTACTAGATCTACTTTTATGTATTCATACAAGTCATGTAATTTGCAGCTGTCACTATAGATGGATTATATATATATATATATATACATTAATAATATTGTTTATATATATATATAAACATTAATAATATTGTTTAATGTTATCAATATTTCTAAAAATAAGTTTGTATTTTCTAAAAGTCCCCATCAATGAAAATTGGACTGTACGCTCTTTACGCTAAAGCTTTGAGCCCAACTTGGGTCAGCTGCTGAGCGCTCTTGGAAGCCTGGTGGGGATGGAGAATGCCACAGGTCCTGTCAAGGTGTCAACCTGCCGCACACGTGGTAGAGAGCAATGGCGTGTCCAGTACTAATGTTGGAAGAGCTTCAATATTTAATAAATATAGTGCTAAGTAGCGTGTGTAGAAAATGACGAAGGGTGTTAACTCCCCCTTCCCCCTCCAACCCAACTCTAGGTGTGTTTTATATTGAATATATTTAAAAGCTTTTTAGAGGGTGGTTTCCATACTCATTGTAGACATCGGGAAAAAAATTAAGTATTGGAGCAAAAAAAGTCATTATTACATAGATATATTAATAAATAGTAAAAATTTTCACACTGAACGCGCGCAGCTATTTCTAAAGGGTTGGTCGATCGCCAGAACATTCGCTAAGGGGAGAGGGGAGGGTCAATGTATCTCAAATGTCTGATGCCCCGAGGACTCACTCCAGATTTAAATAAATAAATATATATATATTAGATGCCTCTAGGAGCTTTATAGAAAAGGTTTTCACGGTAATTTTTTTATTGTATGACGTAATATATGACCGGGAGGGACTTTGACATCCAGATTTGGTCACCTTATGACTAGACTGATGACACAGAACATTGCCCAGGGTACATACAATATAGGAGGTTGTCTACACGTTGTACCCACAATGAGATGATAGTAATAATAGCGATTATGAAGTTGCGCAGCCGACCATAATTGGTAGTCCCACATGATTAGCATTGAAGCACAGCCATTGGGAGTGAAAGATTGTATATAGAAATCTGCATATTATATCAAGCGTAACTGAATGAGGGGGATATTTTAAAAATGATTCGCTGTTGTTTTTTTTAATTTACAAATACAATGTAGGCCTACTCAATGGGCTAAATGATACATCACATTGATACAGGGGGCCAGTTTCGTAGTCAGATTGATTACGCCTCAAGTGCGGCGCTATTACTAAATACAATACGAAAACTACCTAGCCTCAAATGGAATGGGCCGGTCTCATCTCGTCTGGTCTAGCTAGGTACGGTTCATCCATTACTTTTTCCATCCGGTGGCCGTCAGTTTTTTAACCCAGCCATATATTTTCCCCTACAGGCTTGTTAGGCCTGTCGTAGCTTCATATGCCTTATAATATAATTTAAGAGTAGGACAGGTACAACATCCAGACCCCAGCCGTTAAATCATCATGGTGAAAGAGTAAATCCACATCTCACCAATGATAAATGGTTCGACGATGCCAAAAAACGAACCCGGTACCCTAACTCAGTGGATAGACACGCTATCGACTGAGCAAATGTGTTGGATTGGTCTAGCCAGGTGTCGTCTTGTATTTAATATAGCGTAGTCTTTTGAGGCGTACTCAGTCTGACTATACATTCAATCATCGTATATCTCAACACAGTCCCTTTCGTACAGTAATAGCTACCCACAAAACTTTTACTCTGTTTCCTAGCAATAATGTTTAACTTTTTTTTTCATATTTCAAATCATGTTATAATATTATTTAGTTTGTAAGAAATACAAACATGTAGAAGTGGCTAGTGCCGCACTATAGCAACTGAGACTATATTCGAAGGAAAAAAGTTTGTACAAATTAAATTATTTGTTCGGGGTGCGTGTCTCAGTGAGATGGACTGAGAGTAGTTTTCCCTACATACATTTACCACTCTCTCTCTCTCTTAGCGCAAATTCAGGTACACTTTTTCTAAACTCTACCTTCTTAATCCCTACTCTATTGGCGTAACCATGGGGACATTCAGGATGGGTATTTAAACTTGGAAATACAAAAAAAGTTGCTATCCCTGGGATAAAAGCATGTGTAACAACTACGCTAATTTGTTAAGGATGAAGAAAGTTGATTTTAAAGGAAGTCCACCCGCATTTACATGGAGTGAGATTGGAAATCTATTCAGGAAAAAACTCTCTTGGAAATCGATCATCGATCACCTCCTCATCGGAAATATTCTCTATTTCTGGAAGTCCAACACTTTAATTCAGTCAGTATCGTGTCTGCTTACTGAACTAAGATTCCAGGGTTCGATTCCTGACATGGCCGAAAAATGTATCATTGGTGAAATGTGGGTTTCTCCTTTCACATTGATGAATCAACGACCAGGAGTTGGATGTTATGTCTGTTCTAGGTTTAAAGATAGTTTATAAGTCGCGTGATATAATCAGTCCGTCCAGAAAGTACGTTTTAAATACCTTAAATATATGAGAAAATTAAATAATTCCAGAGCAAGGCCTTAGGAAAATGAAGACTAAAACAGATATAAGACAAAAATCAATATAACTGGTAAAAAGAATTTAAATTAAAAACAACTAAGGATACAATTTTGCCCTCCTGAACCAAAGTTCAAGAGGGAAATTCCCTAATATTTTCATCAATCACCGTATCGGTGAAATCGTTTTGTATTACAAACTAGTGAAAATAGTTTTGAAGCGTGCTAATGTAGCATTTACCATCAAGTTTTAATCAATAATTTCATTGTTTGACTTATAATCCGAACTGGTAGTAAGACGAGGTGCTAAAAAAATATTTACACAACAAAATACGACTCCTAAATAAAGGTTTCAAACATATTTATAATATAGTTATTTCCCAAAGCATCCTTAACTTGATAGTAAAAAAACGCCTTAATGCTACGTCTATGAACAGATAAACAAATCGATGAGATCACGTTACAACTGAGGTTTTTAAAAACCAGAGTAACGGAGTCAAAGCCGTATAAAAAAATATAAAAAGATCGTGGACGGCTACCTTTCCATTTCTGTTAAGTGCGCTCTTTTTATCGGAGCCCCGCTACGCCCCCCTCCTTCACTCCATTTCATCCCTCCTCCAATCACCCACTCTGGGCGGATAAACTACGGAACAGAGGCTGCAAGGAGGGATTGTGGGACGTATCTCTGTGGGATTCCTTACTCTTGTCTTGTTTGTTTGTAGCATTCCTTTTATCTGCGCCTCTTTTCAAAATAGTCTGAGTAGTCTTTTTTCCTTCTTACCTTAACCCCCCCACCCCCGTTCCATCCTTCAGACTTTTCTTTTCTTGACTCATCAATAATGTTATCTTTTTAACTACCTCGACCCTGTAGCCTACTGCAATAAAGCAAATGTCTTCATACGTACTCAAAACTCAAAAGTAGCTTCCATTTTTTTTTCTCAAATGGGATAGCCAGTTTTACAATCTGTGCAGGGGGGTTTTGCACCCCAAATATTACCAAATTTATTTTAAAAGAAGGTTATTATTTTCATTTATAATAGTTATAGGGGTAGGCATGTGAATAAAGGTATCGATACTACTATCGATATTTTCCTTTCTATCGTAATATATTTTTACTGTCTATTTTTGTTTTGATGCTGCTACTTATATGAGTACTTAATCCTATGGACAGTACATCATTTTGTATTAGTAATATCAGCTTTTTAAGACCATCCTATGCTAGCCAGATTATAAGTTCATGCTGCTTCATCCAGGAATGAACTAAACACATAACTATGGTTGATATTACAATATTATTATAGTTATTAATTTGTTATTTGGAGAATTTAATATAAGGTATAATAAGAATTGATACTAATACTTAGCACTGCGTCTTACTATCCGTTCGGGCTATACGCTTAAGTACTAATTACGCTAATGGGTTAGGAATAGGTAAGGTTGAATATAGAGGAAGTGAATCCGCATTTTTGTGGAGGAAGAGTGGAAAACCATTTAGAGAAAACAACCCCTAGTTCTCCCGACCTAGTTGCGAACCTCAATCTCCCCGTCCTCAGCAGTCTATCTCAACATGAAACCAGCGCGTTAGCTAACTATGCCACCAAGGCTGGTAGTAAAATTCTATCATATTTCTAAAGTTATATTATCGTTACTATATCTATAAAAACATTTAATAATATAGATAAAAAATCAACATTTTAGTTTATAAAATAAAACAGTACAAGATATTATGTTCGGATGAAATATCCTGCTTATTCTTTTATCCGTGATTTGGTTAAGTATGCCCTCGTATTATGTTTGGCTGAACCACATTAAACAGTTCAACGTCCATAACTAATGGCTAAAAAAGTTTTAATACCACTTTAACGTATTCATACGCCAAGTCATATGAATGGTGGCTGTCCCTTTTGATATATATGATCAATACCCATATAAAGCACTGATAATTTGTCAAATTATATCTATTGTGGCCGCAAATAAAATGTTTGTATTATCTAACAGGCCCGTGCTATTAAATTGGAGCATATAAGCGTAACAGCTTTATAAAAAATCAGATTAGAAATAAAAAGCTTTTTTCTTGTTTTTTTAGAATCACAAATCTATATTTTTCCAAATTCCTGTATGTTGAATATCCTTCAGGTTTTGAAATATTTCAAGTAGCTACTCTAATATTATAAGGACTCATCCATATTTATGATATTTAGGCATTAATGCTGTTTTACCTATCAAGAAATTGGTTTCATAAACCGTGGTATTTAGAGTTGAGGCATTTCAACTCTTTTGAATTAATCTCAGCATTTATTTTTTAAATCCCTTATTTTCTGAAATAACAATCCATCGTTCTAAAAACATTGTTAAGGACTTTCCATAATATTTACATTGTATCGTAAAAAGAGTTATTCCATTAAACGTTAGTAAAGGAATTATAAAGCTGTTTATATACCAAAGAAAATACTGTTGAAAGTTAGAACAATGTTTATTTTAAAACTACGAAGTTAATTTCAGAAAAAAACATTAGTTTATCAACAAAATAAATAGAATATCAAAATTAATTCAAAATGTTTGAGCGCATATTTGGAGTTTTCTATGATGTTATTTTACATCTTTAATTGATGAGGAAGCATTCAGAAAAACTTGGAAAATGGAAATTATATTGTATCACGCAGATTGAATTAATGTCTTACTAGGTGGAGGTGTGTTAAATTTCTCTTTATGCTCTTTGTCTACATCATTGACCCCCAAATAATTTTCATTTCACTTTTCCTCCACAATTAAACAACTCGTACGCTCACCCCTCCAAATTCCAACTAGTAATCCACCCCCTCCCTCCCAAAGTTTGTGAACGTTGCCGTGGCGTTCATTTATTTCCTTTACCAACTCGATACACTAGTCCCTTATACTTACTCCCTCCATTAGTCCCCTTCAGTAGTCCCTCCACTGGTTCCCTCCACTAGCCCCTTCATTGGCTCGCTCCACTAGTTCCCTTCACTGGCTCCCTCCACTAGTCCCCTTCATTGGCTTGCTCCACTAGTCTTCTTCATTGGCTCGATCCACTAGTCCCCTTCACTGACTCCCTCCACTAGTCCCCTCCACTGACACCCTCCACTAGTCCCCTTCACTGACTCCCTACACTAGTCCCCTCCACTGACTCCCTCCATACTCCCTCCACTAGTCCCCTTCACTGGCTCGATCCACTGGTCCCCTCCACTGACTCCCTCCACTAGTCCCCTTCACTGGCTCGATCCATTAGTCCCCTTCATTGGCTCGCTCCACTAGTTCCCTTCACTGACTCCCTCCATTAGTCCCCTTCATTGGCTCCCTCCACTAGTCCCCTCCACTGACTCCCTCCACTAGTCCCCTTCATTGGCTCGCTCCACTAGTCCCCTTCGCTGACTCCCTCCATTAGTACCCTTCATTGGCTCGCTCCACTAGTCCCCTCCACTGACTCCCTCCACTAGTCCCCTCCACTGACTCCCTCCACTAGTCCCCTTCATTGGCTCGATCCACTAGTCCCCTTCACTGACTCCCTCCACTAGTCCCCTCCACTGACTCCTTCCACTAGTCCCCTCCAGTGATTATCTTCACTAATCTTCCTAACTTTGTGAACGCCCCCTTGGTAGTCTATTGTCCCCTTCAATGTTCCTCACCACTGGCTCTCTCTGAGCCTCCGCTCCGAGTTCTCCAATATACGTTATAACTGCTTGCCTCACTCTTGTTCTCTAACTTGAGCAGCGCGCTCGGAATTGTTTGTCCAGGCTGTTACACGTAAACACACGATTACGTCTTGTCTTGCGAAATGAATTGTATTTAGTGTAGATATCGTGTTTGTAACTTGTATGTCTCCCTTGACCCGTTTCTAACCCTCACTCTTCACTCCTCTCACGTACACTTGGTTCCGCTAGCATGACACAAGGGCACCGGTGACTTGGAGATCGAGATTCGAATCGTGTACGGGTGCATTCAAAGTGATTTCACACTTAATATTTATTGTTGTCATTTTTCTTATCCTCTGTTCACGCCAATGCGGGTGCGCTTAATCTAGGCTAGCCTTTTGGCTAAACTTATATTAGTCCGTTAGTAATCTATTTGTTAAACACACTAATTTTTTTAAGTATTGTAGTTGTGATTAGTGTGTATGCACACATAAACACACTAACACATACCCCATTTTCCTCTAGGCCCCACCACCCGTATCCCTCTAGAAGACCTTGCACATCACTCAAAGGCCACCCGATCATGAAAAATCAAACGTAAATTGGGTAAAATAAATAAGCTGAAAACTACATAAAGGTTGAAAACCGTGAAAAATAGAGACTCTCTAGTTTGTGCGGACAATCCTTGAGCCTTCAAGGCATCCAGACCACAACCACGGCGAACAGGATCTCAAGAGTATCCTCTTTTATATATCAGATATCTTGGCTGAGCTCTCCGAATAACTCATGAGAATCTCACAAGACTACCATTTCAAGTAACTTTGTGCAAGCCACAGAGGGTATCTTTGAAGAAATTGTACTTGCACATCGACGATCATTAAATGGTCGACGGATTTTAGGCTCGGAAACACTGTAAGAGACCAGACAAATAGAGGCAATACATTAATGAAACCCGCCACTCTATGAGACGAGACTGCATAATACGAGGCGAGGACTCTCTCTTGACTTATCAAGAGATGGTCTCAGCCTTAGTTTTCTAGCCGTCCAATACGGTTGTTGGAAATAAACAACAAACAATGGGCAAGTTCTGTGCGTATGGAAGAAAAAGTTTTTGGGATATTCACCTTCGTTAAGCAGAAGTAACGTGAAAGATAAATAATGGGTGGAGCGGGCTACCAATGGGTAAATTTCCTAAGCATGTTTAGCTTATGGATTGCTAAACCATTGCACCCTCGTCTTCATATTGCGATAGACTAGATATTCCAAGAAATGTCTCAATCGCTTTGTTGATGGATTACTATTCACATCTTGGAGATGACTGTAGCAAACTGGTGGATTCGTTCGATTTAAGATGGTCTCGTTCCGTCCAGTGTGTTTGAGCCCTAAAACAAATAGTCCTTACTGACTTCATAAAAATAGCTGACAGCTAAAAAAATTTTGCTATATCTACTCTCACGTGTTCATATATCAGGTAATGTGATTTTCAGCGGTCAATTTTGATATATATAATAACTGAACCCGTGTTATAGTGGTCAGTGCATCTGGATATAAGCCTAGGGGTCTCGGATTCGATTACCTGCTGGTACCCTGGATATTTTTCCTTTAATATAAACTACCCCAACGGTCATCAGAGTTTGGTTAATTAGACTTAAGTTAGGTTTAAGTGTTTCCACTGGTTTCACACCTTCTTACTCACTATCACTATCCCCTCATCTCATCGGGACATGGATAGAGCCTCCATGTAAAGACTGTACCATTAGTACATTCGGGCGTCCCCTGGGCAACATCACTACTTTAGTTCTGGCTAATCTGTCCACAAACTGGGATATAGTATACCTATAAGATACCATTTTACTATTTTTACTAGTGTTATCAGTTTTGGGTGACAATAATTAAATAGTCTGTATTTTCTAAAAAAAAAAATCCCTTCCTATGAAAAATTGGACTGTAGCACCAACAAGGACTTACACATGAATTTATTCGGGGGGGAGGAGTGAAAAGGGGGGAGGGATAATTTTAAGTTTCATAAGTACTAGTCTATGCAATGTAAGCAGCATATAAGCCCTATATTTAATTCGACACATAATTAGGATAGTATACAAATCATTAAAATAATATAAACAATATATATTACATTATTATTCATATACCTATAAATATAAAATACGTTTTCATAGCTACGCTAATAAATACTTTACTAAAGCTTACATTCCAGGTGACTTGGACACCTCGTTAAGTTATCGAGTATATCTGGAGTAACTGGTATATCTTCATGAATGTAATTTTAACATTCCAGAGTGGGTCTAGGAGGGAGAATTAGGGGTTGTTATACACCCCCGAGACAAGGTTGAATTTTGATGGAAAAAAAACTTCTAGAAAATACTAACATATTTTTTGCATTCAACAATGATTACATTAATAATTTACTATGATATTATTATTGTTATTTTATAAGTATTAATAATATATATCAAAATTGACAGCTGAAGATCACATTATCTGATATTTGAACACGTGAGAGTAGGTATAGCAACTTTATTGGCTTTCAGAAAGGTATTTCCTATTAAAATTGGACTGTACAAACATAATGCTTGCTATTATATTATCCAACATATCTCCAGCTATAACTTCTCATTTTGAAAACTGTTAACTATTTACGATACAGTGAAAAGCGTTGACATGATGCTTCATTAAAATAAATTTAAAAATATGTATGAATATCAATGTAATTTTAGATTATAATTTATTAACCAAAATATTAATATTTTGTTTTTCTGTTTGTTTGTTTTACGATCACTCTAAATGCGAGGACTGATTTTAGAGAAATTTGGCATGAATATTCTGTGAATTGAGGACGAACGACATATATGTGTGTGTATGTGTATTTATATAAAGGTTTTTTTTACATTTATTGAGAAACTTATTACTTAAATCACGTGAACAGCGGTTATTCTCTAGTCCTATAATGTATTAAACATGGTACGTATTCTTTTTCTGTCCAACTCAATCACCAAAGAAAATATTAATTTCAAATCCAAGGAGAAAACGTAACGCTGGGCTTATACGATAAGAAGATTATATAATTCTTAACTTGAAGTACCAAACATTGTTTTAATGAAGGGAATGAAATCTACTTTTCGCATAACTACTAGTAAAAACCTATAGTGGTTTTTAATCCTTTCAAACCTATTTTAAAACCACTGTATAAATATATTTGTTGGAAGTTGTTAGGAGAAGTTAAAACGTTAAACGTGCACAGGGTATTTTCGAGTGAAGCAAGCAAGCGAGCCTTCATCCTGAATTCCTCGGCATCTTTCCTCTCATTTCAACTCAACTCTCTCCTCCTGTGATGGCAAGTCATGTACGGGTGGAAGGGGGAATGCGTGCTGCAAATTACCGCGCCATCCACCACTACCACTGCAATTGGAATGTTACTGCACTCTACCGGGCTAATGGAGAGCAAGGACAGACGACGTCGCGCTAGAGGGAATATAGTTCCGGTCCTTCACGCTCCATATGTGCCACGGACGTAACAATACCGTACGAGCTGATGGGACGGACCAGAATAAAAACCAGTACTAAAATAAATTGCTTCTTCATTTTACTTTGAAGTTTTGTTTTAATATATAAAAGAGGTTTTGGCTTGGACGCAGGTAAATATTCCTAGTAAAGTTTAGAAATAGTATGTGAATATGATATTAGAAAGGGTAACATATCCTTTATTTCTCCATAGTAATGCCTCTGAATGTACAGTCCAATTTTAGTCGGAAAGTACTTTAAAATATTTTTTTTATGCGGCCAACATTGATAAAGATTACTATATTATTATCAGCATTATATAGGTAATAATTATATCTATGAAAGTGAAAGCTGTAGATCACATATATTGACGTATGAATATATGAAAATGTATCTTTTCTTGATGTTAGTTAAAGCTCTTCCTACGAATATTGTACTGAGCCAATAACATCCTTAACTCCTTATTTAAGTCTCAAGTCTAGATGACGCGTGAGAGTTAAATAGTGCGTGAGAAATAACCCTGAAAATAAAACACCCTATGATAGATCAGTGGGAAAGTATTAATGCGCTAATTATAAGGTCCTGAGTTTGTTTGCTGAATAAACATTTCTTAAATAATTTTAAAATAAAATACATATTAGCTTTCGTTTTAACATTAAGACTTCTAGCATTGTTGGGTAATTTTTTGCACCCAGGCCTACCACCCGTCCGGGCAGTGTGCATATCAACACTAATAACGTAGGAATTAGGGAGCTAAAATTTAGAGTAAATGTGCCCACATCTTCGTGGAGGAAGAGTGGAAAACCATTTTGAAAAAGTCGCCCTCATTATATCCTACTGGGATTCGAAGCCCAATCTCTACATCACCGAAAATCTATTCTATTGTGAGAGTTGCTTCTTAGAC
Organism: Timema genevievae; assembly: GCA_902155825.1. Classification (NCBI taxonomy): domain Eukaryota; kingdom Metazoa; phylum Arthropoda; class Insecta; order Phasmatodea; family Timematidae; genus Timema; species Timema genevievae. The sequence continues at coordinate 17,516 of CABFWO010006660.1, read as the reverse complement.
CGGATGAACACTTATTTATCAGCTTCGCGTTTTACTACATATTCGGGCTACATGCCTTTTACTAATTGCACTAATTTGTTAGGGATTAGGAAGGTTTAATTTAGAGGGAGTGTGCCTTCATTTTCGGGGAAGGAGATTATAAAACAATTTTGGAAAAACTCCCTTCAGTAAACCTGACCGGGATTGAACCCCGATCTCTCCATCTTCGGTGGTCTAGTATATTGTGAGCGTAACGCCTTAGAACATGCGGCCATCGAACCCTGTAGGATGACCTCTGATGCTGGTAAGTTTGGTGCTATATTATTAGAACATGAACATGAACTTAAATAACTACACTATAATCCCTGGAAGGATGACAATAAAGTACGGTGGGTCAAATATGACCGTTTATAAAAATAATGGTTGTAATTTACGAGTATTGCCCATCTTTTTAATAAACTGAATTATTCATCGTCCCAAAAGTTAATACACGGATTCAATTTAAAAATTTGACATAAAAAATGTTTATAGTTTAACATTTTTTCTTCCTGTTTTAGTTGTAAACATTTTCAAGATTTCTCTCTTGACTCATTTTTCGAAGTTCACACAGAGGTTTTATTTTATACCCTGCGTTGTGCCCCCGCTACAAGAACATTAACATTTTCGTTTGAGTTTACTTGATGGTGATAAGAGAACACCCCCCTTCCTTTATACCTCCACCCCACCTCTCCTCTACGAAAAAAAAAAAATTTTATAACGAGAGGGTAGCATGGAGGAGAAACGCAGATAACATATCTTGGTGGAAGAGCAGGGGGAAAAATGAGGGTAATAAAGCGGGCCGCGATTCAGAGGGCGGAGGAAGAGAGATAATGTGAGTAACGCGGACAGCAAGCCACAAACCTGTGTCTGGGAGATGGGGGCAGAGGAAGGACACGAGACAAATTGAGGACAACATTTGGCAGATAAGGGGCGAAATCATAATCAATGTGAGTAGTTAGAAGGTAATAAATATACGACAAAATAGATACAAATAGATTCATATTGGGAAAAGTATACAGATGGAACTACGAGATAAGATACAGAAGATCCACTATCTCATACATATATATACACCAAATAATATCAATGGCGATAAATTAATAAAAGGTTTAAGTTTTAACCATGTTGACGGCAATAGAAATGTATATTTTCAAAACCTGCCATTTTATTATTATTATTATTATTATTATTATTATTACTATTATTATTACTATTAGCACCGTGTCTTACTACCCGTTCGGATTATACGCACTTGGGCTAGTGTGTAATGGTAGGGTGATTGTGAGATGAAATGAAGGACCTACAGTTCAACGTGGGATCCGAACCACGGTGGAGGCCTGGTATTCCTCACATTCACAAGTTGTGATTAATGCACGTCTTGTCAGAGGTGAAGGAAGGGTTTTGGCATTCAGATAAATCCGTGCCGGGACCGAGGATTGAACCTCGGACCTCCAGCACGGAAGTCTGACACCTTACCCCTAGACCACCAGGTCACCACCTGCCATTTTATTTTGATTACAACACATACTAAGTATGATACAGGTATTTTTTTTAGTACCGCGTATTACTACCCATTCATTATTTTACAGTTCATTAAGTAATAGGGATGAGTTAAATTAAAATATTTTAAATAGTAATTATTGTGGATTGAAACTCAATCATTGTACCTTTTACTTGTCACGCCTGAGATAACATAATAATCCAGTGGTTTTGTTACGTTCACATTTTTCCCTGTAAAACCATAGCTGCCGTAGAATTTTATTGATAAATTAGCATCTTAGCTTGTAATGCTTCTTAGGGTTAAATAACTAAACTGAAGTAATATATCAATAAATGGTACGGCGCACCGCACAGACTTTCTCTCTCTTTCTATAAACTCGTAAGATTTCTGAACGGAATAATGTACATTGTATCATCACCACTCCACATAAGAACACGCATAAAATAATATACAATGATATAGAATCAATGAGAAAAGAGGCGCATCTTTGTCCACCTAAGAGCATTTCAAACAGTTTAATGTCTTC
>CABFWO010006660.1:0-14421 GCA_902155825.1 Timema genevievae | reverse complement strand
CAGACAGACAGACAGACGGAAATTCAAAAACCACTTTTTCGGATTCAGGGAGTCATGAAACGTCAAAATTCATCAAAATCTCGAGTTCGACTTTTTTGACGATCACCATACTTTCTCTACCTGTAAGATAGAGAGAAAGTAATAAACCAATTGAATAAAAGTATTTATTACAAGATACGCTGGTTACATTTATGGTGTTCTGAGTCACCTGTAGCCCAGGACAAATGCATCCCTCACCCTAGAGTCAAGAATTGGGCAGAGCTTCCTCGCTCCATACTTGATAAAGAGATTCCAAAAGACCATTCTAGAAGATTGCTACCCACACTTAGCAATTCTACACCAATCAAAACCTTCCCGTGGTCTCTGGTGTAATGACCTGACCGTCGGGGGTAGCTGGTCTTCGCCACCAACATAGATCTAGATAATGCCTATCTTAAACTAATCCCTCATCAGAGTTGTGCCGTTAATGGGTCCCCCTCCCATTCTTGTGAGCTGCACCCACATTCCTCTCCAGCAGTCTCATTACATATTTACAGTGTCGATAGTTATTAAAAATGTAGATGTACTGTAAATGTTCAAAGATTAGCAAAACTTAGACTTTACCAGTAAATCCTAACATTTACATTATCAGTTGGTAAAAGTTCGAAATATCTTAGAAAATGTTAATTTTTTTAGTTTTGACCATCTTTAGAGTCAGGTGGGAGAGAGGATCCCCAGTTCTAGCTTTGACCATCTCTAAAGTCAGGCGGGAGAGAGTGATCCCCAATTCTAGCTTTGACCATCTCTAGAGTCAGATGGGAGAGAGGATCCCCAGTTCTAGCTTTGACCATCTCTGGAGTCAGGTGGGAGAGAGGATCCCCAGTTCTAGCTTTGACCATCTCTGGAGTCAGGCGGGAGAGAGGATCCCCAGTTCTAGCTTTGACCATCTCTAGAGTCAGGCGGGAGAGAGGAGCCCCAATTCTAGCTTTGACCATCTCTAGAGTCAGATGAGAGAGAGGATCCCCAGTTCTAGCTTTGACCATCTCTGGAGTCAGGTGGGAGAGAGGATCCCCAGTTCTAGCTTTGACCATATCTAGAGTCAAATGGGAGAGAGGATCCACAATTCTAGCTTTGACCATCTCTAGAGTCAGGCGGGAGAGAGGAGCCCCAATTCTAGCTTTGACCATCTCTAGAATCAGATGGGAGAGAGGATCCCCAGTTCTAGCTTTGACCATCTCTGGAGTCAGGTGGGAGAGAGGATCCCCAATTCTAGCTTTGACCATCTCTAGAGTCAGATGGGAGAGAGGATCCCCAGTTCTAGCTTTGACCATCTCTGGAGTCAGGCGGGAGAGAGGATCCCCAATTCTAGCTTTGACCATCTCTGGAGTCAGGCGGGAGAGAGGATCCCCAGGTCTAGCTTTGACCATCCCTAGAGTCAGGTGGGAGAGAGGATCCCCAGTTATAGCTTTGACCAGCACTCAAAAATAAACCAATAACCTAACCTAACCAAGCCTAATCCATCCTGACCTAAACTAACCTATTGTAATTAAAATTATTGGCGGTGAAACAAAAATAGCTAACCAAAATAATCCATTTAATTAATTAAAATAATATTTATGATTACTTTTATCAATAAATGTCCGTAAATTTACCGATAAGACCCGCTAAACGTTCAAAGTATACACATTTTATAAGATATTTCGGACTTTACAACCTAATGTTGGTGATGTTAGGATTTACCTGTAAATTATAAGATTAACTAGTCTTTTAACATTTACAGTAGCATATACCTTAGGATGAAATTAACCTATCAGCTTGTCCCAGATCAATTCATATTTTTTCATTTATATAGATCTCCCAAGAGTATTCAGCCAAGGGTGACCAAACTACTACATATTTTATGCATTCCTCCATATTCTCCTAGGACTCCCAACACACGAATAACTAATCGGGAAATTAAATCAAGATTACGCTCGTAACAGGAATCGAATCAAAGTTAGGTTTTTTTATATTCTTATTTTAAAACCCGTGAAACTGGAACCAGTTTAATAAGTATTTCATTTTAAAATAATATGTAATTTTTTATTTGGTTGTATTTTTTTAGATTTATGTATAAACTGTTTCACTAGTCACAAGTTTTATTTTAATAGAATATTTTAAAAAAAACCTTTCCACTATGCGACGTCAGGTACCTGTGCTACCTACCTAAGTTAGGTGTAATCCATGTGTCCAGATTAGTAGAGCAGAAATTCATAAACTCCCATGAATAAATTGTGTTTATAACGTCACTAAGGGGAGCTGCCTGGCAGTAGGAGAACAAACGGGGAGGAGGTAAATACAAAACATCAATACAGTTTGTGATGTGGTCCCCCCTATTATATTACATCAGTCGATTCACAAAGCACCATTCTATATTCCTAAACCCGTTACTTTTATTTTCCCGGCCATTTGTGTCTTAGTGATCAACCATAATATGTGGATTGTATGACCTTTTAAAAATGGAAATTTTCCATTTTTAAATTATGTTTAGAAGTTTATATATGTATAGGGTCATAGAAAATAGTTTTATGTTAATTCCAGTAAACACAAAACTCGTGTAGGCACTGTTAAAGGTTTTATCAAAATTTAACTTAAGCGTAACATCTGATAGGCAATATCTTGGCTACCTATACAACCCCCTTAAGGTGGGATGTTAGTAGACGCGAGAAAAAGCCTGTGTTTTTGCAGTTTTTATGGCAACACATTATTTTGGCCAAAACTTGTGAATGAGTATCGGAGTAGAACACGTTCTAACAGAGCAATATTATAAAATAAACCATGATCGAATCATTGTAATGACACATTTATCAAAAAGTTTTAGCTATATTTAATTACTAATATTCAGATACCTATAATGATTTTTGTATACTGTATTTATATACGAGTATTAGTAGTTTCTAGTACATCTTATGGTTCAATTGTGGAAAATTAGATGGATTATTTCCTTTCTGTTCATCTGTTTCCACCTTCCCACTATTCCAATATTATGTAATACAGGCCTAAATATCGCTACCCGCTCCCCAACCTTTGAACATTTTGTCAGGTTGGCCAATTTACAGGTAGGGAATGTCGGACAGGAGCGTTGAAAATAGTCAGGCCTGGAGGTTTGAGAATTTTATTATTAGCTATAGTACATCAAATAAATAATATATCTTATACAAATTGATAAGTCCGTTTCTGGTTACAGAAACTACAAGGAAATGTCTTAACAAATTTTGACAAACGACCTCTCATTTTAAAGGTTAGGGGTCCATGTTGAGAGAAAAATAGTAGTTTCCGACGAAAATTTTACTTCGCAAATAACTTTCAATTTTTCGTTCTTTGCTTACTTCAGCATGGAAAGCCTGATATGTGCATGAGTATATACGTAAATAAAATATTTCTCCCTGGTTACAACTAACACCAACTCAACTCTTACTATAGTGGTATTGTGCACCAAATAGAATATATATACATATATATGTTTATGGTTAAATATTTATATATATATACTTACACGTATAAATATATATATTTATTTGCATAAAAATATATATATAAATACTTACACGTATAAATATATATATTTATATGCATAAATATATATATTTAGATGTATTTAAATTTATATATACGTATTTATATATATATATTTATGTTTCTATTCTTATATATATATATATATATATTTATTTATATATATATATATATATAATGGAATTGTGAGAAGAAGGAAACGGATGAACAGAAAGGAAATAAAAAGCTTTAGAGACCCAAATGTGAAGACACTTGTGTAAAAGAAATGGACAAAAGGTATAAAGGAAAGAGTTCCCTGAGGACAAAGAAATAGCAATTAAGAGGATGTAAGAGAAAGAGAAAGAACTGTTGCAAAGGAAAGGAGAGAATTTCCTGCTTGTGGGTGATACTCCTAGTTGATGTGTGGGTAGAGGAGAGCAGTGTCGGCGAAGTGACGGGGCCGTAGAGGCGAGACAATACAAGACAAGCTATAGTTAGGACGAACTGGTGGAGAGGTGGTGTGCGGGGGTAGAATCGTCTCCAGGATCATAACAGGCTACAGAAGTAAGCAAAGGGTAGAGGGTAGAGGGGGAGGGAGGGGAGGGTGTGCTGGCACAAAGCCCTCACAACGGGGAAACGAACCATTTGGCGGGATACCACTGTATCACGATGATGTGCCTTGAATAAAACTCGGGATGTAATCACAAGGGCAGTTTTTATATTTTAGTTAGCGACGTTTTATTATTAACGATTTTGAGATCGCACAGAAAGAAAGCAGTAACTATAGTTGGTGTCCACCCTCGCATATTAGATTATGGCTATCTTTTATATACATTTTATCTGTTTTATGATACAATGGCATTTGAACAGAATTTTTTTTAAATTTATTAGAGATAGCTCTTGTCAAATTCCGTGTAACCTATTTCCAGTATTTAAGAAAATGTTGGTATATACACGTAGAAAATTTAACTAAATAATTTTATCTACTGAAGCAATATGTTATTCGCTTTTGACGAATTATAAAAACTGTTAAAATATGGTACTAGGATGTGAAACGTGGACTTTTACCTAACATTATGAAAAAACTTAGGATGGTCAAAAACGAGCTACTTAGGAAGCTATTTGGTCCAAAAAGTGGTGAGGCTACTGGGAAGTGAAGGAAGTTACATAATGATAAGTTGCATGCCCTGTACTTATCGTAAGACATTGTTAGGGTAATCAAGTCTCGTAATTCATGTTGGGGAATTACCCCTGAGCCACCGCAGGTTAGGAATCATTCTCCAAAATAAAATCCTAGGTACGGGCTTTACTTGAAGGATGAATATCCTACCAAACGCTATCTTCATTGACCTGCTTCGGTGGCCGCATAGTCCAAGGTGTCACTCTAGTGTTAGTCCAGACTGCCGATGACAGGGAGATCGGAGCTCAAATCCTGGTGGGGTGTACTGAGGTTTTTTTCCAAAATGGATCTCCACTCTCCTTCGACACTTACTCTAAATGTAATCTTACTCATCCCTAACTCATTAGAGTGATTTGTACATATGCGTATAGCCCGAACAGGTAGTAAGACACGGTGATAAACAATAAATAAATATCCTTAGTGCAGACAGTAGGAATTGAACTCTGGCCAACTGAGTCAGATTCAGACACAACTCTTGTTTGTTTTGTTTTTCATTGACTACTACTACCCATATGGAATATCTGCTTTTAATAACAATCATGTGTTAGGTATGAGGAGTATAGAACTTATAGGAAATGTGCCCGCATATGTGTGAAATGAGAGTGGGAAACCATACGTCGTAAAAAACATCCTCAAAACACAAGGCTGGGTTTCGAGCCCTGATATTCTTGTTGCTGTCAAACCAGAATATCTATCGACCTTTAGTCCGCATGTCTAGCGAAAGAGGTTTGGAAAGACGAAATTAATAATAAAATTAATGTCAAATGCCCATGAAAACTTTCACGTGTTGCCTTCAATTAGTATTATTTTTTAATTATTTATCATAATATATCGAACGATGCTACAAAAAATGCACTGCACTTAATAAATTATAAATATATTTCAATTAAAATCCAAAATTTTTATCAGTAACATGAATTAAGTAGGTATGTGTGAGTGTGTGTGTGTGTGTGTGTGTGAGAGAGAGAGAAAGACTCGCATATAAGCCTATATGTTGATGTATGCACTTATGTAATATGTATGTGTATGCATATAATTAATTATTAACTCAAATGTATACAAAAAGTGCTTTACAAACACGAAAAGCTAATTATTTATAATTGATTGTAACAATTTTGATTAAATTTCACTTTTTAATAAATATCAGGTCTATTCTACACAGTAATAATGCCTAGGTAAAGATCACCCATATGTAACAAATATAAATACAAACAACGAGAGAAAGTCAATATTTATTTGTATTGATTTATATAGAATAATTTTTGTAAAAAATATTTTAGAGTTAAAAAAAAGTTCGACCAATATTTATAATATTTTACTATGGAATAAGTGTTATTTTATGTGTATTGATATTATTTATCAAAAGGATAGTTCCAGAACACACTTAACATTTAAAATAGCTCTAGTAACGTTTCTTGCTATCAGATAAGGTCCACTTTATGCAAATTAGAATGCACAGCCTGGCACGTGTAGTAGCAGGACTATAATAATTACCTAAACTTATCATTGAAAGGGTACAGTTAAGATGTAGGAGCTGATTCAAGACATTTAACAATATGTTGGGATGGAACTTTGGCATTAAAAGGTTAGATTCTGTTGGTGATGACATTGATAGAGGCCCTTGTGAACATTTTCAAGGGAAACTGTGTGAAGTGTGATTCTACAAGAATAAAATCAGGTCCAAAAAAAATAGGATTTAAAAAAAACACTTCTATTTTAATATATTGTTATTGTTATTCTTATTATTGTTATTATTATTATTATTATTTTTATTATTAGATACGGTTCTTCCCAAATTATTCTTACTACATATATATATATATATATATATATATATATTAAAATAGAGGATGGTTTTTCAAAAACCCAAAACAATTTTCACATGATTGCATTCTTATAGCCCACATTATTCTTACTTAAGTTTAATTTTTATATCAAGAATCTAGTCTAATAGCTAGAAAAGTTACTATATCTGCTTTCACTGTTCATACGTCAAGTCATGTGATCTGCAACTGTCACTTTTGATAGATATAACCAATACCTATACAATAACAATAATAAAATAATAAAATGTTATTGATTTTGGCAGCAAAAAACAAATATTTTATAAGAACTTTTATATAAAAATTGAACTGTACAACAAGGGGGCCACATTTAGGGTCGAAAAATTAAGTGGATTTTGTATTTGGACAAGGAAAATTGTATTTTTTGTCAAGCTATGTCAAACACTATTTTTTTTTAAATATATATTTATTTTTCTTTTAGTGCATAAAATTTATTATTCACAACAAATAAGATTTTTTGAGGTTTTTGGACATCTTACTCAATCTCAATTTGGCTTATAATAAGGGACGTTTGGACTTTTGGATTAACGATAAGTCTGGGTATTTATTTTTCTAAGATTTTGTTGTCAGACTGTAAAACTATTTTAAGCTTATAAGATGTTAGAATGAATAAATCATGCGTTTGTCTTTATTAATACGTAACTCAGTGATTCTCAGCCGGGGTTACGCGAGCCCGTGTCCTGGGTTCAGCCAGAATTTACAAAATCTTTATTTCTATTGGTCTACTCATAATCTTAGGACAGTTTGGAGAGATGTTAAGAGAGCTCGTGTTTCAGAATAAAATGAAGAGAAGAGGCCGGTAGTAATGTTAAAATTGAGGTTGGTAAGAATATTGACAAAACAAGTTCAAGTACCAAAGGCGAGTAAATGGTAAATTTTAAAAAGGGAATAAAACACCGTTGAAATATTTTATTCAAACGTATGAGTTTATTATTATTTACCAATCCTACTGGTCTCCACGTACATTTTATAGTGTATTCCTGTTAAAACTAATATATGTCAGCGAGGTATGAGTTCCTCGAGAATTTATGAAATATTTTAAAGGTTCCTCCAAAAAAGATTGGTTGGAAATCACTGACTTAACTATTGAATGAATATTACATTTAATATGAATGAGTAAATGAAGGATTATCACGTTTTTAAATAAACCTTTATCCAGTATTCTACAAATTTTAGCGTTTGCTTGTTTTAGTAAATTACAAAACAATTCATTCCATTGTTGTGTGAGCACTACACTCTCCGAACACACAGTACCCGTCTCGTATTATCCTGATAGCAAATGTCTGGCAGTGGTAGCAATAGGGGATGGTTATGATCATTGTTGGCCTCCTCTCTCACGTTGTGATGGAAACTGTGCAAATGAATGCAGCTGCAGTAATAACTACCCTCCTACCCTCCCCAACACCCGAATCAACAACTTGTTGGTAGGGGAGGGGGGGTGCGAGAGTGGTATGTAAATTAGCGGCAGACTTGTGCGGAGTCAGCGGTGTTCTCTTTTCTCGCTAGTACTGTGTAGGCCTGCTCGGCCATTATGAAGTTTGCATGTTGTGTCTGTCAATTAGAATACAACGATCGTTTACTACCCTCCTGTAGTATCAACAAAACCCGGTAGTAAGCTGGAGCGCTAAGGTAGGAAATGACCCTTCAATGTGCCTCGAGTTTTTACAGCTACACTAAAGGCTGACTACTTTTATTTTTAATTAGCACCTGGTTGATTACTTACTTACTCTTTGGCATTAGGAATTCAAAGGTTCATTACCGCACTTAAAAAAGCTCGCCACCTATCCCGAGCTAGTTCTATCCAGTCCACCTCATTACATCCAATCTCTCTCAGGTACATTCTAATGTCATCCTCCCATCTACGTCTAGGTCTTCCCAACGGTATCTTCCAATTGGTTTTGCCGGTCAGTTATCTGAACAAGGTTCTAGATTCTCCCATTCACGCTGTATTTCCTGCCCACCGTAATCTACGAGACTTGATTATCCTAGCAATGTCATGTGATAATACAGGGTATGTAACTGATCATTATGTATCTTCCTCCACTCCCAGGTAACCTCATCAATTTTTTGGCCAAATATCTTCCTAAGTACATTGTTTTCGAACACCCTAAATCTGTTTTCGTCATATAAGTTAAGAGAGTACGTTTCACACCCATAGAAAACAACCGGTAAAATTATTGTTTTGTATATTCTGAGTTTTACATTCCTTGACAACAGGCGAGATGTCAACAACTTACTAACTAAGGCATACATTTCCAACTATATAATTTCCAATCTAATATCGTTATTGCTAGTTAAAATTGTTCCTAAATATTTAAACTCATTAAAAATGTCAAATGATATGTTGTTCGAAGTGATCTCTAAATTATGGTCTCCAATACGTTTTCTCTGTGTGATCATGTAGGCCTACTTCGTCTTTTCAGCCTTCAATTTTAAACCTATTTCCTCGCTAGACTCTTAATAAAATATCTGCATTTCTTGCAACAGCTTCGTTACTATTGCCCAACAAAGATAGCTCATCTGTGTATCCTGATAGCTGCACTGTATCCTTTACTGCCAACCCTACCCTACTCTCTTGCATTACCCTGATAGCAAACTATAAGGTTATATTAAAACGTACCTAATGGGTAAAGTGCGTCTCCTGGATGATTGATGGCTTAATATAAGATGCAAGAATTGAAGGGTAGTTTTTATGGTAAGTGCACCCACACTGTTGTGGAGAAAGGATGAGAGAAAGTTTTATATTAAAGTATATAGTATTAATTGTACTATCTTAGTATTTTTTAAACAAATATATTGCAACGTAGTGTAACTTTCTCATATAGTGGGAAAGTATTGTAACAGTGAAATTATTCTGCTTCAGGATTATGATATCTATTTCGGTGGCCTCATGGTGTAAGCCATCACTCTCACAATAGACTAGACTGCCGATGGCAGAGAGACCGGTAGGGTGTACTGAGAGTAGTTTTCTCTAAATAATTTTCCATTCTCCCTCCACGTATGTACACTTCCTCTAAAATTCTACCTTGTTCCTCACTAGAACATTAGCGTTATTAGTACATGTACGTATAACCTGGACAGTTAGAAAGGCACGGTGATACAAATAATTACGATGGATCTCAACGTATTATGTGCGAACTGAATAAAAGTAGGTCTTACAATTCTATAGGTCTGTTCCTATGTTTGTATGTCTGTTCCTCTGTCTGTTGCTCCATCTGTTCATGTCTGTTCCTCTGTCTATATGTCTGTTCCTCGCTCTGTATATCGGTTCCTCTGTCTATATGTCTGTTCTTCACTCTGTATATCTGTTCCTCTGCCTGTTCCTCTGTCTATCTGTCTGTTTCTCTGTCTATATGTCTGTTTTTCACTCTGTATATATGTTCCTCTGTCTGTTCCTCTGTTTGTAATTCTGTTCCTCTGTCTATCTGTCTGTTCCTCGCTCTGTATATCTGTTCCTCTGTCTGTATATGTATGTACGCAGCTCAGTTTTGTTCACAATTGTTATTTCAAGAGGATTTTATCTGATAAATAAAATGTATTTTGGTTTTTTCTAAAATAAATGCATTTGAGGTTAGTTTACTTAACACTGATTTTCGAAAAAAATAATGTTTTTCTAATGTAGAAAACAATTTAGCTTGAAAATTTATATCTGTAGAGTATTTAATATAACCGTCAAAACTATTTTATTGTTTTCCAGAGAAAATATTATTTAATTGTGTTTACTGTTTGCCGATATTTTAAATTGTGTTCCTAAATACAAACTTGATCTGCTGAGGAACGTCATATATTATATTATAATAATCAAAGTTCTCATATCAATAGAAAGTATTGTGATATTGAAAAAAATCTTTCTCTTGATTATGCCAATTTTTTAAGTTTTATGTGAACATGAACCCAAAAAAGTGGATTGCTTGGAATTTATTTTATTTGGTTCAAAAAGATATGAGGCTACTGGGGAGTGCAGAAGGTTACATAATGATGAATTACATACTCTGTACTCATCACAAGACATTGTTAGGATAATAAAGTCGCGTAGATTACGGTGGGAAGGACATGCAGCGCAAATAAAATAATCTAGAACCGTGTTCAGGTTTTTGACTGGTAAACCCATTAGGAAGACCTAGATGCAGATAAGAGGATAACATTAGAATGGACCTGAAGAAATAGGTTTAATAAGGTGGAGTGGATAGAACACACTCAAGATAGGGATAGGTGGCGTTCTTTTGTAATTGCGATGATTAACTTTCAAGTTCCTAAGTAATTACTCGTAAGTCATTCATTAGCCACTGAAGCATTATTTGATTTATTTAGGCCAACAAATGTTATTCTATAAAAACTACAAGCACACAGACTTAAACTTGATTTCCCTTCTACCCTTGCCTTACCTTTCTTGGCTCTGGGTGACATTACCAATAATATTGATGTTGGAGGCAGGAAGCTTGCTTTTATCAACAAACCTATCCAAGGGATTGTTTACTATGTAAACCTTGTACCTACATCTTAGATTCTTCCTTATCCACGGCTTGCCTTTCCGTTTGTTTTGATTCCCCTCTCTTGCTCTCCTACATACCTTACATCTAACGTTTATAGTTTTTCTTTTCTTATTTTTTCAATTTTTATTTACGCTTTGTCTAGTCCTAAGTACGGTAAAAATAACAATGGTGCTATCGATAGGGATGGAAAAAATATGTTATGAGTATGAATCATAATAATATAAACAGTTGAAGGTTTTTTAAAGAATAATAACTATTATTTCAAATCAAACCTTCAACTTAACTTAACTTAACGTAAAAGAATAATCTAATAATTATTATAATTCAATCTTATATTATTCTTTTAACAATAATATCACGTCTTCTGTGAGTAATTATTAACGTAAGAGATGCATTTATTTTATGTTTGGAAGTGTTTTAGACATTTTCCAGTGCCTATCAATGATTAATTAAGAAAAGAAAGGTTTAGAAAATACGCCAATAAGTAAAAGCAGCTAGATGTGCTTATAAAAACTAAAGGCTACAAATTTTAAAATTACATAAAAATTAAACAATAGATAAATAAAAATGATGATTTTTTTAATTTGTGTTTATATATTTATAGTTATGTGCACACATCCGGAAAGCTATGTTAATACCATTAAATTATGTCCAAAGTTTCAGCGTACAGCGCCGGGAAAGCAAAGCTGTTCAAACATGCGTGTACAACAGGTTGCATAGGATTTAGTTGTGCGGCACTACACACCTGAACATCTCGGAGCACGGCAGCAGAACAAACCACAATTAATAGTAAACAACACACCAGTCCATCTAGAAATGCGAATACGTTCTGAGGGTCATCATTAACGGTCATACATCACAGAAAGTGCTTGCCATCATTACATGATTGTATAGTGCCATGCGCCTAAACCCTATGCACCTTTTTGTACACGCTTGCTTAACAGCTTTGCTCTCCTGGTGCTATGCGCCGAAACTTTGAACACAATTTAATGGTATGACCATAGTTTATCGTATGTAAGTGTATAGTAAGTTTGTATTACTTTTGTTCAAACAAACTATATGTGCAGTTCGGGCTATGAGTTTCAGAACATCCTGTATACAATAACTCAAGAATATAAACAAAAATTAAATAATGTTATATATATTCTCACATAACGCTATAAATTCATAATTTTTATTTTCTAAAGATATATATATATATATATTCCTCTTCATTTAAATTGTTTATCATCAAATTGCCACCATTTTCATGAAAGATATTAAATAATAATTTATATTTCTGTACGTAGAGAATTTAACTAAACGTATCTACTTTAGCAGTATTTTATTTATTATTTCTAAAAAATACTGTACTTAAGGTGGTCTAATTTGAGTCTCACCTTGGAACTACTGACAAACTGTGTCTGGGTATCCTGACAGGGCCCTGGGATGACTGTGGAACTCTCCTGGGGTCGATAACAGGGTCCCCAAGTCGCAGTCACACAAAGGAGGGAAACGTTAACCTGGAAGTGGATCTAAAACAATTAACTCTATGGTAACGTTTAATAGACCACTGGTTCGATGCCAGGTAATGGTAACATACTCAAAGTTAAGAATAGGTTATCCTGTTTAATTTCTGGAAGAGATAACCAAAACAAACAAATTTAACTAATTAAATTAAGTGAAACATAAGAACCTGTACACCTGAACCAAACCGTGATCTTTGGCTTTTCTCTACAACTGAACCGTCCTGGTTCGTCTCGTGTCCAGGACCAGATATCTAGTCTTAGCTAGTTGTTGTATATTAATTATATTTGTGATACATATTAATTAAATAATAATTAATAATAATAAATAATTAATTAAATTAAAGCAGTGGGTCTGAGATGGAGTCAAAATCAGCCTCTTTAGGGTAAATGAGGAGGTAATTGAATAAAGAAGTAGAACCTCTTGTTCAGAAAGATGAGATTAACGGCCGAAAGGCGCGTTGTGCTGCCCACATGACACCCTATAACCACAAATGTTAGCACTATCATCGCTAATGGTGGTGGCCGCTCGATCAGTATAGCTTGCTTGCGGGCCTAAATAATGGAGATTTTATTAATTAAATGTAAACAAATACACTTTTTGCTATGCTACATATTTTCAGCCATTGTATTCACAATAATAATAATATCATGGATAAATAATTCCTTTCTTCTGCATTTTAGTTGAAATTTACAAAGAGTTATAAAAAAATAACATTTCTAAAGCTGTTTTAATTTCAATGTTGTTTCTAAACACATAAATTTGAATTAAGCCTTCCAAAGCTAACAAATAATAAGACAAAGGTTATAAATTGGCTCAATAACAGCTTAAGCATTGACTATTTAAAATATAGTAGAAATTTGGTAGGAAGGACAGGTCAACTGAGTTACAAAAATTACAAAAATTAGTTTCATATGTTCAAATATCCAGTCATATGATCTTCAGCTTTCATTCTTGAGAAATAATTTCAATAACTATAAAATAACACTATTATAATAGTACAATTTTAGCAATTTTGACCATGACATTATTTTTGAAAAACATTTGAATTGCTTAGTAAGGAACGTTTAAGAATATTTAGAAAAATAAAATTTAATTTTAAGTGAATTTAATTTGGACAAGTTGTACTAGATTGACGTAAAAAAACATAAATATGTAATATAAATATAGTATGTTTGCACATTATTTAAATGATATTTGTAAAAGATTTGGTAATATTAATTACAAGTTATGATACATTTTAACTAGGAATATGTTGAAATTGTAACAAACATATAAAAATTAGGTACATTTTAAAACATATATTTATTCAAACCACCTTATTAAATAATAAAATTCTATTAAATGAACAAACAATTTTTGAAAATCAAATACTCATTAATACCTTAACATACCAAAATTTTAAAAAAACCTCCATTCCTTTCTGAACCCACCCATTCTTCCATAGTAGTTAATGACCTGTTTGGGCCAGTGTCGATAAGACTTAAACCTTTTTTCAATACCTTATTTGTCATTCTATCTCCTATCCTATATAATCTATTTTATTTAAATTAAATTATCATGAATAAATAAATTCAAAATATATATATCTACTATCTCATTTTCACAATATCACAATACAAAATACCTTCTTATATTTATAATATCTTTGACTTATTATTACATTGTTTCATAATAATTTTTTCAGCATTATAATTTACTAGCTTTTGCCCGCGGCTTCGCTCGCGTTAATGTAGATTTTATCAATAAATTCAGGTTGTCGAATGACACAGGAAATATGACAATAAAAACTATGAACATATTGAGGTTGTTAGTCAATAGAGGTAGAGATAAATAAAAAACAAACTACACAATATAAATCAGGATTAAGTGTAGGAGTAGAAAA
>CABFWO010006659.1:19125-32773 GCA_902155825.1 Timema genevievae | reverse complement strand
TCTCTTATCATAATTTATTTTTGTGACTTCAGTAAAGCTTCGTTGAAAGTACTTGAAGCCTAATCAGCCCTGTTCCATTTAAGAGTGAACAATTTATTTACAAACAGTCCAAATTCCTTGTCTTGTGTATTGCTGGAGTTTATATGTTACATTATGTGAATACTGATCAGAAATTGTGTTTCGTTACATTAGGTTGATCATGATCCCGCCCTCAAGGCAACCGCCTTCACGACCTTGAACAAAGGCAGGTTAAGAGCGTTTCAAAGGGGTGACAAGAGTGATCAAGGGAGTCAGTGTATACAACCCGATACTGAAACTTTATTTGTGACATGTCTGAAAATGATAAGAAAAAAAAAAAGAAAAAAGAGAGATCAGTCATAGAAATGTATATAGCCAAACAAGCCATTTAAAAAATGATAAAAAGTATCATAAGAATCATTTTAAAATAAATTTTCTGTCTTTAATGAACATATTAATTTAAAAGTAATTTAAAATATAAGGCGCTATTATTTATCGGTCATATTCAAGTACATATTTATTTATACCCCAATCTTGTTACGAATGGACATATCTGACAACTAAAAAAAGTTACTGACCTTCTTTCATATGTTCATACATAAAGTTATATGATCTGCAGTTGTCATTTTTGATAGACATTATCAATACCTATAAAATAACACTTTTAATATAGTAGAATGTTTTCAAAGTTTACAATGAAAAATACATATTTCCTAGAAGGTGGTACAAATATTAATTCATAAGAAAATCAAGGTACCATAAATAGAAAGAATTGCACTTTAAAAAACAAAATCTCAAAACTGAAACGCTGAACTCAGGATTTTATGCAATTGTTATAACCTATTATATAGTCGGCTGTAATTGGGATTTTTTTAAGTTTAAATCAAAGAATAATTTGATTTTAATTAATTATATTAGTTTAAAAAATTATTTCAAAATTTTATTCATTATAATATAATAAATACCTATAACAAAAATAAATCAACATCCACTGTTGCCAAACCCCCTATAAAAAGTTGTGTTATTTTACAAAACCATTTCATTTTCATTTTTTTTAATGGTTAAATACAAATTTGAGAAATATAACATAATTTATATTATTATGTAGAGGTTATTTTATATTTAGTTTATTAACACAGCATCTTACTACCTGTTCGAGTTGTTAAGAGATGGTTAAAATTGAATTTAGAGGAAGTTTACCAACATTTGTGTGGCTGGAGAGCGGAAAATCGCTTGGGAAACATGCATCCGGCCGGGATTCAAATCCAGGTATCCCTGTCATCGGCAGTCAAGTTTAATGTGAGGATGGCACCTTAAAACTATTTGACAACTGAGGCGGGTATACAATTCTGGAGAATATGAAAAAATATGTGAGCCGTTAATCCCACCGGCCAGAAACAATCTTTATCAATAAAAAAATAAATTAAAAAAAAGGACAATTTTTTTAATCGCCGCGTCTCATTACCCGTTTAGGTTATACACATAAATGGTAATCACTCTAATGGGGTAGGGATGAGCAAGGAAGCATTTTAGAGGTAATCTACCCACATTTGCGTGGAAGGAGAGTGGGAAACCATTTGGGAAAAAAAAACACCCTCAGTATACCTGACCGTGATTCGAACTCCAATCTCACCAGCATCAGCAACCATTGTTATTAAATTAGTCGTTAGTAAAATACTTTTTAATTAAATGCACAAGTGTGCTAGTAGAGAAAAATTAGTTTCTGCTTTAATTTTCTAATCGAGTGTAGTTCAACGCAGATTTACGAATGATACAGTTTTAAGTACACTCCAAAAGCAGTTCAAACCAGTTGCCCCAGGTTTTCCCTGGCGTCAAGTGCGACTGCGATCAAGGTCAATAAGTGTTAGTTCAACCGGGATCTCAAGAAGGCGTTAAAGAGAAGCAATGAACACAGACCTGCCTATTGTTTTGATTATAGCTGAGAGTAAAATAATATTAATAGGCGAACTCACTGTGTAAGCTGCTCTGTTTTAAAATGTCACTCTCACATTAGTCTGCATTTTCAGTTACTGAAAGTTCAGGATTTGAATCCAGATTGGATGAAAGGTGGATTTTTTTTTGTGTCTAAATTTCCTAAGTACCCTTCATACAGATGCATGTGCATTTTATCTAAATTCTACCTTCCTCAACCCTACCTTTAAAAAAAAAACTATGCATGTATCCCAAACAGAAAATTAAGGTGAGATCTACCAATAAAAAGACTCGATTAAATTAATATCTGATATCTTATCTTAGTTGGTAGCGTATCTTATTTTTGAGTTAAAGGTCCCCAGTTTGATTCTTTTCTTGGCCAAGAATTTTTCAATAGTGGAATTATGATTTCCCCTTTTATAGTGATTAATTTACGGTCAGGGGGCTTGGGTGTTGTGTCTGTTCTAGATTTAAGTTAGATGTCGTAAGTCGTGTGCTGATATCATTTGATTCAGAAAATGCACGTTAAATACCTCAAATAATAAATTGAATATGCCTTTAGATTGATTTATTAAGAAATTAATTCTTTAATACTGTAAACAATAATTTTTGTTTCAAATCTTGGAACTTTTTTTTAAGCTTTTAGTCGATTATGAGGCTAGAGAATGATATAAGTTTTTTTAAAAAAACGGTAATATTTGAAGTATGTAATTAACAAAACTTAGCAAAAGTTATCATCCGATTGATCGACTGTAAAAAAAAAGTGTGTGTAGGCCTGGTCGGCAACTTCACACTTAAGTGACACCAGTAACGGGAGGATTAATTTACTGGAATACGAACTCTTGTAACCATTTAAATAATAAAAACAATCTCATATTCCTTATTTCATAAATTTAAAAGTTTTCATACTTAAATTAGAAGCATGATAGTAATTATCTATTGATAAAAAATAAAGAATGAAAATATCAATAATTTGATGTGTTTGTTTCAATGTATCGAAAAAAAATTCACACAAAAAAAACTTTTTAAAATTTATATTTTTTTCTTATCTAAAATTTTACTGAAAGATTCTCATGTACAAAAAAATAAATAATAATCTAAGACAATTATCTTTCAACCCTTTTAGCACAATGAGACTGGATTTACATATCTGCACTATTTCTGGCATTACCCGATAGAGAGGGTAAGAGTGTATTATAACACTATTTTGAGAACATTCTGCAATATTATCGAACAGTATAAGCAGATAAAATGATATAATCTTAAAAATTGCTTCATAAATAACAGTTTGGCAATTTTACTTGTACCTCATAAAAATGATAAAATAGCTGTGGAATTCTTAGAACACAAAACCTGAAAAAAGGCATGGCACTATTCGCAAATGAATTCGGTATAACCGTGGTACTAAAAGGGTTAAAACAGATGCTAAGCTCAATATAGTTTAGAAAGCGTATCCATCAATCAGCGATTTACAGTGTCACCAATATTCACGCAGCTTGCCTGCACACACAAATATATATACAATCAATCCAAAAAGGGGGAGGGGGGATTCAGTTAACCAGGAAAAGATTATATACATGTAACAAAACCGAAAGGTTTACTGCAAATGATCAACATTTTCATTCGATTTCTCTCACTAAAACTATACACAAAACTATTTTCCTGTGATTATTATGTGCTACAGAAATGCATTTTTTTTTTCATACGAAGCATCTAAATTTCTCTTTTAGAAGCCACAAAATATATGTGTCAATAAATACCAATTTTATGGTATCCCCCACTGCAGTTTTTTTTTACATCGCAATAATCAATGTCTCCAAACAAAATAATACACCGATATCGTTCTCGTCGATATTACGGCTCCTTCATATCTAAAATAAAAATCTTGTCACAATACACATTTATACACATTGCTGCCAAAATCACATCAAAACATCACCATTTTATTGCTAACACGAGCGCACACGCAAACTAAAAAAGTCTTAAAATTTTAAAGAATTAATGTATTCATACAGGTTAGTCACTAAATATATTATATTATGCACAAATGCATAAAGTTTTTACTACATAAAGTTGCTTCGTCTAGCACAATACCTTTATAAGATTTACGACACATGTCGTATAAAGCTTCACTTGGATGCTTCGACCCATACATTTTGGATAGTTTCATTTAATCGAACGGAGAGCAGTTTTTCAATAAGTTGATACACTGTCATTAGACGAAACCTTTGATCATTCCTTCTATTTAAAATAGATAAAGCAAATCAAAAGGAAATAATCTGAAAACATTGTTGAGCACCATAAAAAAACAAGCATAGCAGTTTTAATTTTCAAAAATAAACTAAAAAAAGGTTAGAGTTCTGACAAAATAGGGAGCTTTATCTATTTCATATACAAACATATATACATAAATGAAATATATTTATTACATAAAATATAATATTGCATCAAACATTATACACTTATTTTAGCTTTTTAAAATATATATCTTGTATATATTTTTAGTAAAAATAATAATAATTGAAAGCTAGGTTTCACTAGCATTGACATACCCTTAAAATGCCGATGAATAAT
Source organism: Timema genevievae (assembly GCA_902155825.1). Lineage (NCBI taxonomy): Eukaryota > Metazoa > Arthropoda > Insecta > Phasmatodea > Timematidae > Timema > Timema genevievae. The sequence continues at coordinate 28,249 of CABFWO010006659.1, read as the reverse complement.
TTGTTTAGGACCAGGCATGTAGTATTTTTATTTATGGAAATAAAATGCACGATTTAGTTTCAGAGAAAAAAATAATCTATCGATTTATCAAACTTGAATTCAATTATGTTTTAAGTTAGATAGCTAACATATATGTTATGCATCTGGGAACAAAATTTTACAATTGTTATAGACATCTTAGGGCGTACTTTGTACCCGTTGCGACATATGGATCAGAAACATGGATAGTGACTGTAAGAGAAACCAGGAAAGTGGAGGTCATGGGGATGAGGTTTGTGAGGAACATGTTAGCTGTCACGAGGAGAAACAAGATTAGGAATGAAGTTATCCGGGAAAGAGTTGGGGTACAGGGAGTATATGAGATAGTAGAGGAAGCAAGACTGAGATGGTATGGACATGTAATGAGGATGTTGGAGTACATGAGATAGTAGAGGAAGCAAGACTGAGATGGTATGGACATGTAATGATGGAAAAAGAGAGGGTTCCAAAGAAAATTTAGGAAAAAGACTGCAAGGGACAAGGGAGACTATTTAAGATATGGTAGGAGCAGATAAGAGAAAGTGTGCAAATGAGAGAAGAAGAATGGGCAAAGGACAGAGGGCGATGGAGGCATTATACCAAACTGATCCGGCCACAGGCTGGAAACAGTTGATAATGATCTTAAAAGACATAACAAAGGCGCACTAATTTAATAATTGTACTGGCTTTTTCAATACATTAATATAATAAATACTTTGAGTGTTTTTGAGAACAAAGTGTTTAGAAGATATTTGGACCTAAGTAGGATGAATAAACAGAAGAATGGAGAAAGTTATGTAGTGAAAAACGCCATGGTTTGTATGCACCCTGAAACATCTCAAGGTTAATCAAGGTACGCAGACAAAGGTGATGAGAGTCATGGGATGCGTATGAGTGATGACAGGCATGTTCACAACATTTTAGTTGAGAAACCTGGAGATACACGACACCTTGGTTGTCAGAGTAGGTGGGAGGATGTGACAACGTATTTTTACTATCATTACGTTTTACTACCCGTTCGGGTTATGTACTAATTAGGCTAATGGTTTTATGGATGAGAGAGGTTATATTGATAGGAAGTGTACCTGAATTTGTGTGGGGGAAGATTGGAAAACCATTTTGTAAAAAACCACCCTTAGTACAACCGACCGTGATTCGAACCTTGATCATATTCTAGTCTACTGCGAGAGTAGCGTGTTAGAACCACGCGGCCACCAAAGCAGATAAAAAATGTATATGAAAAAGGTCGAGTGTCAGGTTAGGATTGAATGGCGAGCTTATGTTCTGATGGCCATGATCTGTTTTAGTTCCTCAAGGTCAAACAGTTAGTAAGGTTTCAGACATCTTTAATCACAAACGATATTTTCCAAAATATTTTAAAATAGTAGTAGAGGAATGACATTTCATTTTTCCTAAAAGCGACTCGTGTTAGGTCATGTCAATTTGTTTTTGTGACAAGAATATTTGACCTTGATGCAGTTGTTTTGCAACCCAATTTTTTCAAAGAGGAAGGGATAGAAGAATAAGACATTTTTCTCGATCAGCGCGTTTAGATCTTTAGTTCGCTTTTTCTTCCGTTTAAAGATCTATTTTAAAGCTTGTTGTTAAATATCCTAAAGTTAAAATTTTTATATATATATATACCAGTATTTTTTTATTTTCAGAAATCAAAAATTTCTTGCATTTTCCCAAGTTTGTGGTAGCCCTGCTCAGTGCCTCTGGCCAGGGTTCCCAACCCCAAACTCTTTTTCGGTTTTATCAGATCAAATTTTTTTTATAAAAGAAAAATATTTATTTTATAGATTATATGATAAAATAGTTTATACCACATTGTGCTAAATTACTGGTCTGGGGCCTGGTTGTTAAGTTCATCCTATAATTATAATTGGTTCTGAACCACCAATAAGAAGCATTAGAGTTCTAAAACAATTTCCAATGAAAAAATTGTTGTTTTTTTTTCCCAGGATTTGAGTATTGAATTTGAAATTTTCTCGAATCTTGAATATCTCTAAGAATTCAAGGATTTAAGAGTCCCATCCCTAATGTTATTACATTACATCAAAATTTGTACAATAAATGTGATTTGAAAAAACCGACGCCAATCATGTTAAAAATATTTATGAATGAACCGTGAAACTTTAAATTGGATCGTTACATTTTACTGCTTTTAGTGTATAGGGTTAATCTTTGAGATTTTGCCATCCAAAAGCATGTTCTATAAGGAAAATATTTTTATGATGTGGAAAAACTCGTATGGACAGAGTTAGTAATGAACGGAAGCTGAAGGAGTGTGGTTTGAAAGGGAATACAATAGGTAAATGTGGAAGAAGCGTCTTACGTTGGTTTGGACATGTTGAGAGGAGGAGTGTGGATCGAGTGACGGAGCTAATATATGAAGGTAGAGTGTGTGGATCAAAAGGAAGAGTTAGGCCATGTCAAACGTGGCTAAATGTTGTAGACGAATGTGTGAAAAAGAGAAACATTAAGTTTTAATAATCAAAGAGCATGTATGACTCGGTGTATGGATGTTATTGAATCAAAGGGAGTATGCAAGGATAGGGAAGTGTGGAGTAAGTTAGTGAGGATGGATTTAGTAGTTTTTTTTTAAGCTATATGCACAGTTTCTTGCCAATCTTGTAAGGGAACGGGGTGATTAGGTATGTATGCATGTATAAGATCTGATCATGTATTCAAAAAGCATCTATAGGACCTTCTCTAAAAGATAAAACATGCAGGAATTACAGGCAATAGTTAAAAAAGAAGGAATGTGTAATTTTTTCCCCCTTTCATTTTTATTATAAACATTTTAAAGCGATCGTTGGTTTTTCTGCAGCATATGCTCGGCACAATGTGATTCTAATGTAACTAAGAGATGAGTCAAAACCTACTTTTTAATACTAATTTAAAAAAACTTTTAATTTGAATTACTTTACCCACAAAGCCTGGATCTTGAATCCTATTAATATGAAATACGTAAAGAATAAAAGATTGGCCAGAGCCTATTGGTAATAAAGAGATTTTTACATCTTTTGGAAAATTTCTCAAGTCACTATGAAAAAATAGTAAAATAATGTTGAATTTTCACTACCACGTGTTCAACTAAAAGTGGTAAATTACGTTCTGGGATCTAGTGGTTGTATGCCACAGATAGTCAAAGCACGTGTGCCACTGGTGACCACTGAAAAAAAAAAGGGGGGGGGGGAAGTTTCAAGGACACAACAATCTAGAAAAACCTTTTTTTGATTAACTATTAAAAAAACTATTGTAGTTTTTTTTGTGTGTTATTTCAGGGAAAAATCTTCACGAAAATGTTTAGTCTTGTTAGTCGATGACAGGTAGGTCTGGCTTCTAATCCAGGCGAGGGTGTATCGAGGGCGGGTTTTCCGCTCTCTATGTAAATATAGCTACATTTCCTGCAATTATACTTTTCTCCTCCCAACTTAACCAGCTTTATTTAAATTTGGACAGGTTCGACAAGTAATAAGACGCGAAACAATTTTTTTAAAAATAAACTAAAACAAATAAGTTGCTTTTTTTTTCACCATAGCATTTTAGTGTTATTATTTTTATCTTACTACCCGTTTGAGTTATACGCTTAAGTACTGATTACACTGATGCATTAGTAATTGGAAAGGTTGAGTTTAGAAGAAGTGAATCCGCATTTGCGTGGAGGGAGAGTGGAAAACCATTTAAGAAAAACCACCCCCATCTCACCAGACCTAGATTAGAACCTTGATCTCCCCCTCTTAGGCAGTCTAGCTCAACACGAAACTAGCACGTTAGCTAACAACGCCACTAAAGCGGATGCATTTTGGTTATTTGAGTTAAAACAACTCTACAAGAATGTAGATGAAAATAAGGGAATTTAGAATGAATGTACCCGCATGTGTGTCGAGGGAAAGTAAAAATTAATTTCGGAGAAACCCCCTTCATTACAACCGACAGGGATATGAACCACAACCTCCTTGTCACCAGCAAACCAGACTAAGATGAGCTTGACCTCTTAGTCTCCTTTCCCATCAATACGAGTGAACGAGATACTAATAATATCTACCTTCAAATTTAACCAATCCTCAATTAAAGGAGAAAACAACAAGGTTGAACAGAAGGAAATTCACGTATCATTAAGATTATTTTCACAGTAAAAAAATGACACTCAAAACTCCAAAACACCAATGTCGAAATGATTGTTAAAAGTACAGTAGCGAACAGAATTTAATACCAATTATTAGTGACCTTCACCAGCACAATAAACAGCCGCAACACCTTCAACAAACTTAAAAAACACTACGATACTATCATAAAATGACTAAATATTTAGCAGGAGAGCTACATAACATTCAAGCATAATGCATTTAAATTAAAATATCATATTTATATATTTTATTTTATATCACATGATACCAGTTAAACTTCGAGGATTAATTAGCGATTATAGTCTTTGCTGTTTTGTTTATTTTATTTACATTTCTAAACAGTGAAAAAAACAAAGGATTTATTTAACGGCTGAATAAAGTAATTGATTTGGATATTTACTTAAGTAACTAAGTAAAATTTCAATAAACTTCTCAGGCAGTAACCTATAAAGAAAATGGTTTAACGACCGAATTTGTTTTGGAAAAAGTCAAGACTCTAAATGGACGATTAATACCATGTGAATGGTGTGAACTTAGGGACTAAAAACGGTCGGGCGCCGCTTCATTCCGTCGGCGTCGACGTTCCTACATCGTACGTCTTGTTTTCTGGTGGTGGAGGGGGCAGAGCCAAAGAGGGAACAGATATCCCGCGAGGGTGCTCCAAATGTTGACGCTCGTGAAGCACGAGGTGGTTCTTCTGGAAGAACGCTTTGCCGCACTTGTCGCAGGCGTGCTGCCGGACGTCGCAGCCGCCGTTCAGGTGGCGCCGGTGGTGCTGGGCTAGCCCGTGCTTCTGCGTGAACGCCTTACCGCAGTCGGGGCATATGTGGGGCTTGGGCTTGGGCAACTGGGGCCCGAGCCCCCCCGCCGAGGTTGATGGGGTGGGACCTGCGGTCAGTTTGTTCACTGGAGGGGGGCCCGGCTGCTGTGGACAGAGGAAATGCGCTGTCGGTTGCTGGAAAGCCGTGGCAAGGTCACACAAGTCCGCGACAAAGTTGCGGTCACTCGCGTGCAGTCGGTAATGGAGGGCCAGTCCTTCCCGATTCGAGAAACAATTCCCACATTCCCTACAAACAAGTTAGGCTAATTAATATAAGTACCAACTGTTAAAGAAAACAAACAACAAGCCACACAAGATTCAGACAGACGATATAAGTAAGAAATAGAGATGGAATCCTCGAATCCTTCAAATTCTTAAGGATACTCGAGAATCGAGGATTCAAGAAAGTTTTGATCAATTTTTTTTTCAATTTTTTAAAAGTGAAATTTGCTTTAGAGCTCTAATACTGCTTATTGGTGATTCAGAGCCATTATAATTATAGGACGAGCTTTAACAACCAGACCCCAGACCAGTAATTTAACACTTAACTGAATGTATATAATGAATGATATAATGAATGGACTATAAGAAAGAATGTTAAAATTTAGGTATATTTGTATTTTATATTATATTTTATTTCCAATTATAATCATAATTTTTTTCCAAGAATCGGATTCGGGTTTGCAAAAATAATGGATTCAACCAAACTCAAGTAGGAAATGAAGATTTAACTATAAATACAACCCAACTCAAGGGGTTAAATACAAAAATAATAAGAGTCCAAGAAATCAACTTTTAGAGTGAACATACATAATAGGCCTAATTAAAAGGAAATATATAAGAACATGTGTAATAGTGAGTTAAATTTATTTACATGTTCACTGCTCCCAACGTACATGTACGTCAACAACACACTTCTGTTACATGATAAAGAATCACATGAGCGGCAGTGTGAATCAAAAGGGTTTTTTTTTAATCATCGTGTCTTACTACCTGTTTAAGTCTAATTGGGACCCTCTTTGATGGCCGCATGGTCTAACGCGCTACTCTCGCAGTAGACTAGACTGTCCATGACAGGGAGATCGAATATCGGTCAGGTAAACTAAGGTTTTTTTTTCTTTTCCCAAAATGGTTTTCCACTTTCCTTCCACGCAAATGCGAGTACACTTCCTATAAAAATAGCCTTCCTCATCCCTAAAAACCCCTAGTGTAATTAGTACATAAGTAAACAGCCCGAACGGATAGTAAGAAGGGGTGCTGAAAAAAAATCTAATTGGAGATAAGGAAGTATTTTAAAGGTTATCTAACCACATTTGCGTGGAAGGAGAGTGGGAAACTGTTTAGGGGGAAAAAATATCCTCGGAAGACTCGACCGAGATTCAAACCCCGATCTCTCCTCGTAATCATCAGACCAGTCTTAACACGAGAGTGACATCTTTAGACCACTCACCCACTGAAACGGGTCAAATCAAAAGTTTATTTGTTAAAAAAAAATAATGCGGTACCCATTGATGTTGCGAGGTTTGTGGATTCATGAACGAGAAAAAAAAAAACACTTTGATGTGTGTTCACCGATACCACTTACAAGTGAGAGTTCTGCACCGATTCAGTTAAAGTTCTGCAGTAAATGTGCTCATTAAAGAAATATATTTTTTCTTACTTTAAGCGAGTCTATCTGAATCTTAAATTATAAGAGTTTAAGACAACCCATGCAAAGAAGAAATGAGTTAAGGAAGGGATGGGGAAAAAAAATAAATTAGCATACAAATAATTCACACATTTTGGCATACCCTCATAATGCCGGGATCATTATCGATTTATTAACGTTCACTTAACGTAAAGAAACTAGTGTTTGATCAGGATTCAATTTAACGTTGCGTAACAACTCTAGCAAAACACGGACAATGGATTTGGATGGTTTGAAAACCAAAATAGGACCCAAGCATTTAGGTCTTATTAAGATACAAGTAATCGCAATAGAAGCTTTACTGAATACACAACATAAAGTTTAACAAGAGGCTACAATGTGTTTTAAAGTTCGCGAGAAACATACAGATTATATCAAATAAGTCATCTGCAGTCCATAAACAAACAAATGAAGTACTAAATAGCCGTTGCCGATTCTAGCCCCAACATCATTGGCTAGCGAGAACATGTGGTACCTTTCACTTAACGTTCACAAAACTTTTGAGCTAAGTGAACGTTAAGTGTATGTTAAATGCATCATAGCTTCCATTTAAAATAATGAGGAGAATCGTTAAGTTACGTTACATGAACATTAAGTGAATGATAAGTTGATCGCTATCCCGGCATTAAACACTTCACCGACAAATTGTTGAGCTAAGCAAACCTTTAAGACAGAATGTGTCGCAAGAACATACAAGGTTAGTAAACAAAGCCCTCGGCTAAAACATTTTATGTGTTACTTAGAAAGAGTGAATAAATAAATAAAAAAGGGTGTGTGAAACTTCAAAATGTTAAAGTCGAAGGCGAAATCCCCATTGCTTCGACTTCAAACCCCCCACAATAACCTTTGAAACATTTCGAAGAAGAAAATTTGTTACACTAAACACTGATATGAAATATCTCACTATATCAGGGTGGCTACAAAACATATTTTATTAAATTCCCTGACTTTTCCAAGCAACATTTTTCAATTTTCCGTGACTACTTTTTTCCAGTTTTAATGGTGGATGATGACTTGTTTTATTTATTATTGATCACATATTAAAAAAAGTTTGTGTCTACTAAACATAAACAGTTTTATCAGTTATTTTAAAAATTAAAATGTTATTTTATTTAGGTATTATTAACTTTTGTTTTAGTGTTTAGTTGCGAAATTAATGGGATTTTAGACAAATTTTTTAATTCCCTGACTTTTCCGTATTTTTAGTTAAATTCCCTGATATTTCCCTGTTTTCCTTGTCATTCAAAAATTCCCCGACTTTTCCAGGTTTTCCCTGTCTATAGCCACCATGTATATATATATATGACATTATTTTGACAAATAATTTTTATAACAGCTACTAAACATAAGGTGGCTAAAAACTTTTAAATTATAAAATTCCACGACTTTTTCAGGTTTCCCCTATTGATTCTATGAACAACTCCCCTCTACTCATAAAGAACAGCATGCAGTCTAGCCTGAAAGGGGTGGGTTGACACGACAAACAAACGAAACCCAAGGCCACATGCAAGTAAACTATGCATATTTAAGATGTGTGAAATACACTCTTTTTTTCCGATTTAAAGTGAGCTCTCAATATAAAATATTCTTGAAAATGAATAGAGGTTTAAATAATTTTTAAAAATAGTTTTATACTTGAAAAAATATTATATAGTGCTTATTTTTTATAAATTCATGCACTAAAATCACTTAGAAAATGTTTCAATGCACAATTGTTTGAATATTTTTTTTAGCACCGCGTCTTACTACCCATTTGGGTTATACGCTTGTGTCCTAATTACACCAATGGGTTTAGGGATTAGGAACGTTATATTTAAAGGAGGTGTACCCACATTTGTATGGAGGGAGAGTAGAAAACCATTTTGGAAAAAACACCCTCTGTAGACCCGATCAAAATTCGAACCTCAATCTCTACATCATCGGCAATCTAGTTTACTGTGAGAGTAGCCCGTTAGACCACGCGACCATCGAAGTGGTTAATATTTAATTCTAAATCTGATAAATAAAGTTAATAAAGTTACTGTCACAACATGCAATTCAAATACTTCTAATTTTCCCATTTAAATATTAATCATTAATTTACATAACTCAAAATTGCAGTAAATGAACTTAAATTGAGTATTTCAGCAATTAATATTTTTACTGGCAAAGCTTTGTAATTGGCAAAGCTGGAAAATTTCTCTGAAGCAAAGTCAAAGCTGATATTTTTCTCGAAGCCAAGTCTTAGTTTCGAAGCGTTGCACACCATTAATAAATACCAAGATTTTCTTGTGGTATTATAAATCTTATAACATTTAAAAAGAATTAGATAATAATAATAATAATAATAATACTTAGCACTGCATCTTATTACCCATTCGGATTACACGCTTAAGTACTAATTACGCTAATGGATTAGGAATTGAAATTGTTGAATTTAGAGGAAGTGTACCCACATTTGCGTGGATCATGGGGCGGGGGGGG
>CABFWO010006659.1:0-19089 GCA_902155825.1 Timema genevievae | reverse complement strand
GGGGGGGGGGGGGGGGGGACCACACCTTCAGTACACCCAACCGGAGATCGAACCATAATTTCCCCATCATCGGCAGTCTAGTCTATTACGAGAGTGAAGCCTTAGACCAAGGGTTTCCGAATGGCGGCCCACAATGCCTTTTTTCTGCGGCCAATAAAGTTTCTTGGAAAACTAATCTACTGTAGTAGTATTGACTTTTTTTTAAACTTAAAAACGACAAGTTTTAAATTGCGTGGGGAAAATCTATGAAAGCTCCAATAGATTTTTTATTCAGTAATACACTTGATCGTTCTATATTTTTATAATAACTTGTATATCCACGCGAGTTATATTTCTTTCCACCTCTTGGGCCGACTATGATGCAGCCCGGCCTGCCACTAGACTCGTAGATCCAATTGTGTCCCTCGGGCACTTTTAAGTTGGAAACCTGCCGTAGACCATTCCACTTAAGCGGATGAGGATTAATCTTAATATTACACTTTTTAAACATCCCGACTCTTAGCTCTGCATTCTCAGTAAAAGTTCAGACATTTAAACGAAACAGCAACATTCAGAACAAGGTTATTTTTCAAACTATGAACATTATTAATTAGTTACCCGCCTCGGTGGTGTAGTTAGCTAACGCGCTAGTCATGTTGAGCTCGACTGTCAAGGACGGGGAGATCAAGGTTCGAATCTCGGTTGGGTGAACTGGGGGGTGGTTTTTCCTAAATGGTTTTCCACTCTCCCTCCACGCAAATACGGGTTCACTTCCCCTATGTTCAACCTTCCCAATTCCTAACCCATTAGTGTAAATAGTACTTAATTGTATAACCCGAACAGGTAGTAAGACGTGGTGCTAAATAAAATAAAAATATTATTATAAATGGTTCTGAATCACCAATAAGCAATATTAGAGCTCTAAAATAAATTTCACATGGAAAACCAAAATAAAAAATGGGGGGTGGGGTGGGGGTTTTGATGCTCGAATTGGAAATTTTATTGAATCGGGGGCCCATCCTTAGTTATAATCAATGAATCATAAGAATTTTTTTTAACAATTAGTTACTATTTATATTTTATGTTATTCCTCTGAGGTTCATTTATTTTTCGGATTCGACCCAATGCTATATTTTAATTGTTTTTTTAATCCCCACTATGGTACAGTATATAGATAAAACATTAATCTATCATGAGGTTGGATGGATAGGAAAATATTGAAGGAATAAAAAATCGGTGAATTGAAAATTCAAGGTTAAAATTTAAGAACCGGAATCAATAAAAACCAAAACAAAGTCTTTTACAGCGAAAGTAAAAACACAGTTAATTCTTTACACCACTACCACCATATTTTTCATTTTTTGGGGGTGAGGTGGGTAGCTGCCTTGCATATTTCACTCTCCTTCCTAAATAGAATGATGGAGTGAGCGTAAGCAACCAATTTTCCTCAAAAGGAAGCCATGTCTATTTCTTGTGTCTGTCCTATCTGTTATTCCTTTTACTTATTCCTATCTAACTGTCCTATCATTCTTTATAAATTTCCCTTTTTCTCGCTTTTGTGGGTTTTTTTTTTTGTTTCTTTTTTTGTTTCCTCTTTTAGGAAGTTGTGTTGCGGGTTTCACACTCACCCCTGGTGAGTTCTGAAAGAATGAAACCTAGGTCGGGGGATTGTGCAGTAACGATAGATTTTCTTCAAGAGGCAGCTTATTACCTCTTTGTCCAGTGGCAGCAGTGTAGAGTGTGAACTATGTTCTTATATTCATCGTAACAGCCATATTGTGTTTGTTTCTGATATGTTCTTCTCTAACAAGTGGAGGAGACGGATGTTAAGTTTATGAGAATCGTGCTGAGTGTCACCATAAGATTTAGGTTAAGAAAAGAGATTGTATTAGCGGAAGCATGAGTATGGGGACTGAATCAGACAATAGGGAAAGCAGTAATGAGGTGGTATGGTCATGTCAAGATAATGGGGGGGTGGGAGTGGCCAGAGGTTGCCAAGAGGAATATTGGAGATGACAGGTACAGGAAGAAGGCCAAGAGTCAGACCAAGAAGGATTTTGGAAGAATGAGGAGTCTTAAGTATGGGGAGAGGAATGGTGAAGGGATAGATAAATAACTGTGGAGAGAAAGAGGAACAATGGTGGAGAGATGGAGGAACATTCATGGAGGGATAGAGGAACAATGGTGGAGAGATGGAGGAACAATGGTGGAGAGATGGAGGAACAATGGTGGAGAGATGGTAGGAACGATGGTGGAGAGATGGAGGAACGATGGTGGAGAGATGGAGGAACGATGGTGGAGAGATGGAGGAACGATGGTGGAGAGATTGAGGAACAATGGTGGAGGGATTGAGGAACGATGGTGGAGAGATTGAGGAACGATGGTGGAGGGATTGAGGAACAATGGTGGAGGGATTGAGGAACAATGGTGGAGGGATTGTAGGAACAATGGTGGAGAGATTGAGGAACAATGGTGGAGAGATTGAGGAACAATGGTGGAGAGATTGAGGAACAATGGTGGAGAGATGGAGGAACCATGGTGGAGATGGAGGAACATTCATGGTGGAGATGGAGGAACATTCATGGAGGGATAGAGGAACAATGGTGAAGAGATGGAGGAACATTCATGGAGGAATAGAGGAACAATGGTGGAGAGATGGAGGAACAATGGTGGAGAGATGGAGGAACAAGGTGGCAATTTACTGATCTAACCTGGCCGGAGGTGCTAGATGTGATGACGGTGATGATGATGATGATAACCAGCGAAAAGTGGCCTGGATAAGAGATAAACATGGAAGGCTCAGTTGAAGATCATCAATCTTCTTTGAAAGTAAACAAATGCACCCTCTTTCCTTCTTACTTCCCTAATGCTCATAGTTTTTGCACGTCTTACTATTAAGATTTTAAAATTTGTGTTGAAACTACGTCTTGATGTTAAAAGATGCCTTTTCCCTTGATGATCGCCCATACATAAGATTCCAAACTTAGTAAACAAATAAAACTAAATTATTTACATGATAGAACAATAGTTATCAACAGGCTGCGATAAAGTCCCTAAAACATGTGGGAAATATAGGTTTGACCATTTCATTAATTCAGCCATTTTAAGATGCAGTCCCCAAAGGTGTGACACTTGTTACATTTTATCCAAGAGTTCAATTATACGGATTATTGTGGTTTTATAACGGATGGTTTTTAGAAAGCAGTGCTGCATATTTTCGGGTTTTTAGATTATTATCAAATGTTATTAAAAATAATGGAGAAGGAAAGAATATCAAAGAGAATGATAAAGATGAATTATATAGAAAAAAAGATCGTAGGGAGACCAAGAAAGAGATAGGAGAGCAAATAGCAGCAAGTGTGCGAGTAAGAGGAGCAGAAAAAAAAGCAAATAAAGGAAGAAGAATGGTAAAAGAGAAGAGGATGATGGAGGCATTTTACTAAACTTATTCGGCTACAGGCTGGAAACAGTTAATAAATGTGATGATGTGGAAAATGAAGCAAAAACAAAATTAACACATATTTAAAACACTTCAATATTTTAATGCCACATTATATCTTTCTTAGGAAGTATTAGAATTAAGAGGATCTCAGCTTCAGTGATGCCAATTTAGTTGCCGAAGGAAAAAAACTTCTCTGGTGGAGAAGTTTTCAATTTTATCATCAAAATATTCAAGTGTTTTTAAATGTGTGTTTTTTACTCAAATTTTTGACATTTTCTACAACAATAATTGTTCTATGATACTTAATTGATAATATGTTAAAATATTAAAAGACAAAATAAATTTTGTAATTTTTGCAAACCTGTGAGAAGCTTTTAAATTTCAAATTTGAACCAGACAGAATCTTTTTAGGAATCGTATTTGCTTCGAAATTCTGAAGCTTAATATTTGAAAGATTCATATAATATTAAAATTTTTAAATCCGAATAGATCCCAGATTCAGATTTGACAAAATTCTCTACCAAATTCTAATCTAAAAGTCAAACATTAGAATTCTGATATAACTTAAGAGGTTAGGGTGGATCCAATATTTGACTTGACCATTAAATTTACTAATCTCATATTTAAGATGTAGTAATTGTTTGAACACTCTTTAGTGAAATTTTTTTTTAATGAACTCAATTATAAAAAATGAACATGATATTCAATTTGGATTTGATAACATTTTACCTTGAAAATTTTTGATTTGAAACATTTTAACTATAAAATATAATATTCGGATTTGAATAAAAAAAATTATTTTTTAGAATATTCTTTTCTAAATGAAAAATATTTTGATTCACAAGGGCTTACATTTTTGATAAAAATTTTTTTAGAAATGAGAGAAAATTTAAAAAAATTATAGGGGCACAGTTTGACGAGGGACAGCCGGATGTCGGAGTGTCTCTACCTGCACACGAAGGACTTGCCCTCTTCCGTGTGGATACTCGAGTGGTCAGTCAGCTCGGCCTTGCGCGCAAATGTCTCCCCGCAGTGCTGGCATACAAATGGGCGGTCGCCCTCCACGTGGAGGCGGGTGTGCGCCAGAAGCGTGCGTTTCTGCAAGAACTCCTTGCCGCACACCTCGCATGAGTGCGGCTGGCGACCATGCAGTCGGCCGTGGTTGACCAGCTCAAACTTGCGGGCGAACGTCGCGCCACAGTCTGGGCAGACGTATCTGTGAAGAAGAGAAGACGAAAGATACGCGTTAAAAAACAGCGACAAATTTAATCAGTATTAAATTTATCTCTGACTTTAGGTGAAAGATAGTCAACAAGCCATGCTTCGGAAAGAACACCCATAACCTTAATGGATATTCAATATCCAAGGATTAGAGAAAATATCGGATTAGAGATAAAGACAAAATATATTTGTTAGAATTTATTTTAGAGCTCTTAGGGAGAACCTCACTAAATGGATGTTAAGTGGACACTAGCGTGGGTTTGCTTGCGTCATCATAGGTTAAAAGGTGGAGTTATAGTGTGTTCGAGACCACACTAGCTGGTCCACTAAGCATTCACTAACGTTCTTAAATACTGCCCTAGTATTGCTTATTGGTGGATTATCACCAATATAATTATAAGACTAACTTAACAACCAGACCCCACACCATTAATTTAACACTATTTTATAAAGCACCGCGTCCAACTACTCATTAGGGTAATATGCTAACGGTTTTAAAAATTAGGAAGGGTATATTTATAGGAAGTGTACCCACATTTGTGTGGAGGGAGAGTTGAAAAATCACCCTTGATACACCTGACCAAGTTTTGAACCTCGAACTCATAATTTAAAACTTAACTGGCTGTATTAATGCTATAATGAATGAACTAAAACAAACAAAAAATTTAGTAACTATGTCAATTTGCTTTTATATTTTAATTTCGATTTATTATCATAATTTATTCCAAGATTTAGATTCGAATTCAATGTTTTGTTTGCGAGCCAGATAAAATCAGTCGGCGGGCCAAAGGTTGTCGACTCCTGCCTCAGACCATGCTATCAAAGCAGGTGTTGTCATCTCTTGTTTGATTGAATTTGATCACACTATCAGGTAGGGGTGGTCGGGTAATAAATCGGGTATCTAAAGAACTTGGTAAGTATATAACCTCTAATTGGTAATAAATCGGGCATCTAAAGAACTTGGTAAGTATATAACCTCTAATTCAAACTTTGAAAAAAATAGTGTTTAGCTGATATTCATAGTTGAATAATTATTTCAATTCAACTAATATTAAACAAAGATAAGTATTATCTTTCATTAATGCTCTAAGAGAACTTTCACAAAGCAAAGCAAAATCTGCTCTAGTACTAACTATAAATACTTGAGCATAAACTATCCTTTAACATTTAAAAAAAATCAAATGTTACCGTTTTAACTTGTAATTTGAAATTTAATAGGCCTGTGACAAAAGTTGTTTCTATATATAAAAAAAAAATTAAATTAGAATGTTAAACTTGTAATTTTAAATTTTATAGGTCTGTGACAAAGTAGTTTGCAAAATGAAATTCCCGCCCGATATAACTATTTGCTGCCCGACCACCCCTACTATCAGGACCGCCCTTCGATGGACATTTATCCAACACATATCAGTTTGTGAAACACATGAATTAAATCCAAACAAAACGTGTTATAAGTATTATTATTATTACTATTAGCACAGCGTCTTACTACCGGTTCGGGTTATATGCACTTACGCTGATGTGTAATGGTAGGGTGACTATGAGATGAAATAGAGGACCTACAGTTTAACATGGGATCCGAACCACGATGGAGGCCTGGCATTCCTCACATTCACAAGTTGTGATTAATGCACGTCTTGTCAAGCCTCCACCGTGGTTCGGATTCCACGTTAAGCTGTAGGTTCCTCCATTTCATCTCACAATCACCCTACCATTGCACATTAGCGTAAGTGTGTATAACCCGAACGGGTAGTAAGACGCGGTGCTATAAGATAAGTAGTACAGAGTGAAACTTACGGGTGCTGCCCCCCGTGGAAGCGGGAGTGAATCACTAGGTGATCCTTCTGGGCAAAGGACTCTCCACACTCCTCGCAGACGTATGGTCGCTCGCCCGAGTGGAACTTGACGTGGGTCACCAAGTGTCGCTTCTGCGGGAACGTTCGTCCGCACTCCTGCAGACAGAGAACGGTAATCATTCAGAGTTTATGTATTGCTGATAAGCTTACATTTTTTTTAAAAACTGTCTCATTACCCATTCGGGTTATACGCTTATGTACTAATTAGGTTAATAGGTTAAGAATAAGGAAGGTTAAATTTAGAGGAAATGTACTCTTATTTGCGTGGTAAAGTGGGAAATCATTTATGAAAAACCACCCTTAGTACACTTGACTGGAATCGAACCATGAGCTCCCCGTCATCGGCAGTCTAGTCTCTTGCGATTGTAGCACCTAAGACCGTGTGGCAACTGAAGGGGGTTAACCAACATCTTAAGAGCATGTCTCACCCCCCACACCCCCAGATAACACCAAACTTAAGTAGGTAATACAGTTTGAACTAGATCTCATATATAGTTTGTTCCCTGTACTATAATATTTATTTATGCCACAACTGCAAAACAAAAAACCTAATAGTTTTATTAATGTAGGTCTACCCTATTTGGATCCTTCAATAAGTTACAAAAAAGCCAATTACGCAGTGATCCTTAGGGTAATATTACCATACAAATTTGATAACACTTTTTATTGGTAATAAATTATTAAGCAAATAAGCCTGATAATTATTTTCATTAAATTGAAAAATGATACCTGTTGATGGGAATCGAACCCGGGACCTTTGGCTTAGTACGCCAATTCTCTAACCAATGATCTATACAGGAATCGTCACATGCCCAGGGTCATTTTTCCATTCATGTTTTAAGGTAGAGCCTTTGATGGACCTGCAGGAACTGTCGACTACAAATGAGATGGATTAAAATCACGCACTATTAGATAGAGTCGACTCGGTAGTCCAAATAGGTTGAAATTAGTGACTTTTAGCCAAAGAACCATCTCCTGGGTGTCAGATAGCACCCCTCCTGCCGTGAATGTCCTATACATGCATTACCTGTAACAACAGTGAGAGCCACCGAGGACGGGGAGATCGAGGTTCAAATCTCGGTCGGGTGAACTGAGAGGGGTTTTTCCTAAATGGTTTTCCACTCTCCCTCCACGCAAATGCGGGTTCACTTCCTCTAAATTCAACCCTCCCATTTCCTAATCCATTAGCGTAATTAGTACTTAAGCGTATAACCCGAACGGGTAGTAAGACGCGGTGCTAAATAAACAAATAAAAAAAACAATAAAAAAACCAGTGAGAGTATCTACCTGGCAAACAAATGGCCGATCTCTGCTATGCACCCTGGCATGAGTAACCAGGTGGTGCTTCAACGTAAACGACTTCTTGCACTCCATGCATTTATACGGGCGGTCGCTGCTATGCAGCAGGAGGTGCGTGCTCAGACAGTGCTTGTGAGCGAAGCTCTTGCCGCACTCGGTGCATATGTGGGGTCGCTCTCCGGTGTGAACACGAGCGTGAGTCACCAGGTGGTGCTTCAGAAGGAACGACTTGCCACACTCTGGACAGGTGAAAGGACGCTCCTTTGCCACACGGTACTTCTGGCCCGTCGGCAGAGGCATGAGTTTGCCACCGTTCTCGGTGCTGGTGCCCTGGTGCATAACGCCAGTGTTACCAGAGACCCCGGTCTGTCTGTTCTTACGTTGCACAGTGTTACTTTCGTTTGAAGCATTTTGATTGTTAATATGGGCGGCATCTGGGTTCACAAGACTGTTGCCCGACGCCACTTTTTTCAACAGAAACTCTCCGCACTCTTGCGCAGTCAGTTGTAGAGGACCGCACGGGGTCATGAAGTGCTTCGTAGCAGCGTGCTTGTCGGCGGCAAACATCAGACCGTTACCGGTACGGAATATAGAATTAGCCGCTTCGCAATTGCAACCTTTCTCGCAGGCGATATTAAAAATGTCATGGTGTTTCCTTGGGACGTTATGAGATTGATGCGCCCCATTTTGCTGAAGGCTTTCATTCATAAGGAACATGGTTGTACACATTAAATTGTTATTCATATTTAAATTAAAATTACCACTTCCCTGGTCCTTATTACCTAATAAAAAGTTTTTATCACCACTATGGCATGATAATGGCACTTTTGATGAATTACTTGTATCACCACTATACTGAGAAAACCCATTCACTTGACATTGAGATGGTACCCCAAAAGGGTAGGATGCGTTTGACGACGATTGGGCCAAACAAAATGGGTATGTTGATCCACTTTGACATACATCTTCTAATTTGATCCTTTCCACAAGATGTTCAGAAACTACTTTGAGAGAATCAAAGTGTGCTGATGCAGATTGTGTGTCCCAGTCTGTAGATATTGCTGGACCTTGCTGCCTGAAAGAAAAATCACGTTTGAATAGACGAGATTTGTTTTGCAGAAACAAGGGTTGGCTATGTTTTTTTTTACGAATCAATAACATGGAACAAGTTTTAACACACCGAAATCTTTAAGTGCATTTATTTGTAAAATATGAATGGTAAAACGAAACATTACCGTGTATATACAGTTTTAATAAATTATTCCATATGTATGCGCATTATATTACCTGCAAACCACATTAGATACCATAAAACAGATGTTACAAATCTTTGTAAAGTTAATATTTCTTTGACAATCCGTCAGCCATCTTCTTTACAAACACACATGGCCGCCAACACAATTCTAACTCTATCAACTTTCTTATATTAAATAACTTAAAGTAAATAATTTGTACATTTTGAAGTTAATCTTAGCACATAATAATACAAATAAACACAGTTTTAATATTAAATGAATACAAACGTATTGATATACCGTAATCTACATAAATTCATTATTCTCTTGTTACGAAAAAATAAGTTTTATACATGTGACCAACACAACATTACCAAAATCCCTAACCCTAAAATTATGTCAACACCAGTATATCATAGGTTAATATTTAAAATATAAACAAATACTATTATAAATTAAAATGACAATTTTCTCACCTTGAATTTTCTAGGAGACTTATTGGTTCTTCTTTAATGGCTACGTCCGGAAGAAGATTCCCTAATAATTCTAAAGAAAATTCTTGTGGACATTGTAACACTGGACCTATTGGCTTAGCTATCGAGATTTCAAAGTTATTTTTTTCACTTTCTAAAACTTTTGCACACACATTGTCTTTAGGAATTGTCTTATTATTTATTGGCGACAAAGGAACATCTGCTTCAAATCCAGTTTTTCCATAAGGAAGAGTAGGATTAGTAGATTTGGTTTGTGAAGGTGACTTACTTTCAAAATGACTAGATTTTGGACATATATTATCTTGTTTAGTTTGATAAATATTATCAAAATAGGATTCTAATACGGTATACTCCATCCCAAGACTATTTTTAGGGTTAAAACCATTTAATTGAGCCCATGGTGGAGCCCATTGGTCTGCTGGTGTTTGGCCCATGTTATTCATATTTTAGGAACATGCTGGCATGCTCAAATATATTCACTAGACATGACAAACCGTGTAAAAGGCAGGCACATTTAAATTCTAATCCTAAAACACGTTTTCACTTTCTCCAACGTACTTGTGCTATTTTAATAGTCAACCACATTTATCTCATGGCCTCATTAACATTTAAAAAAAACAATATTCGCAACTACAAGTCTTATCACAGCTCGAATTCTAGTAAAAAAACCACTATAAAACTTACAGAGTATATATTATCAACAAGAATTCAAATAAATCCCATAGGAACGCGGAAAATAACTAAAATTTACGGGTATGTAGAACACGAGAATGACAGCGATGAGCAATATTTCCAATATTTTTTGGGAAGTCGAACTCGAAGTACATTCATTCGATAGTAATCGAACAAGCTGACAAACGTTTGAATGACACATTGACCCAAGTAAGCGACAAATTCAATAAATCAATACGTTGTCTATGAGAATATGTTTTGGCTGCACATCCTACATAGATTAATTAAATTGTTATTTATTTATTAATTTCAAACGAGTTTGAAAATATAAAATATGTACATGATGTATTAGAATATTAGTTGCGGGACACATCAAAGACTGCTAAGCCACTAGTCCCAAAGGCAAGTATTAGTGAATTCAAAGGATATTAAGAAGTTAATAATATAATAAAGCTCCGGGTATAGATTCATTTCCAGCAGAGTTAATAAATCGAAGCATGGTGGTGAAATGTTGGTAGTAGAAATTCATAAACTGCTATGTTTCATGATGAAATACTCAAATAATGAAAGGAAAGTATAATAATACAGAATAACAACTATACATGTTGCACACAACTACCAACATGCTAAATTTTTTTATCAACATAATATTTATTAAATTTACGCCATATGCTACATAATATGATATGCGTAGAAAATAATTTGGGATCATTAGTGTGGATTTCGACGAACTACAATAACAACGGATTAGATTAGGTACTATTCGGCAAATACTGTATTATAAAAAAGAGTGGGATTACAAAATGAAAGTTCATCTATACATAGCTGTTTAAAAAACCTATGATTAAATTAAAATACACTGACCTTAACTCGCGCTTCCTACATCCCCACCTTAAATTGTTAGTAAGGCAGCGTTAATTAAACTTTGTCAAGTTTCAGGGGGCTTTACTGGCTACGGCCTTTCTTCTGTAAATTAAGTTTTAAATATTATTTTCAGTAGGTACTCATGCATTGTATTATTCTTTGTATAATAGTACTAAGAATCTTGGCAAATGTTGACATAACTTAACATAATTAATCTTTCTTAGGGCAAAGTTAAAAAAAAAGCTCTTAATAAATCACAGACATTTCAACAGTAAATCTATTATTCAAATCAACCACAGTAAGCAATAATTATATAAGCTTGGTATACATATAAAATCAACTGAGCCCGGTTTGCTCTATTCTTTGTTTTAATTAGTTATATTAACTATCGCTAGGTGTCAGTGCCACACTGATTTATTGTCATTTGTTTCCATTCCTCCTACTTTAACTATGGCTATAGGCTATTTTGTCCCGCGCTTTATTTTATCATGCACACATGGCTGACCAGTCAAACTCGCATTAAAATTTACGTGTGAACCAAGGGCCTTAGGGCACAAAGTAATGCATCTCTCTCGTGTGAAATAATGAATTACTCCTTAAGAACCAAGATTTGGTCACCCCAGTCATCATCTCTTTGCTCCAGGTATTCTCATTCACAGTTCACATAGGTGGACTGACAGTTAATTAATTAGTTTGTTTTTCAGGTTTGATAATTTAAAGCACGTGTGAAAAAATCTCATCTCTTAACACCGCACAATATACGACTCCTTAGAATAATTAGTAGTGGTTAATCCTTTTAACGTCCTTCTGTAGTTGTTTGATACCTGTTTACTATGAAGTTTGAAGTTTATTTACGGTTTAAGTTCACAATACAATATTTTACAATTCACCATTTTATTTTTCAATGTTACAATGTGATTTATAATTTAACAATCAAAGTATCTTATCTCCTTGAGCAGAGCTCTAGGTGGAGCTCTTATAAATTTAAGTTAACTATTTTTATTTAATGGCGGACGGTGATAATACATCGAAAAAGATACAGTACAAGATTGTTAGGTATTTGAGGTCATATTATTTTAAGAGAGGCTTCTAAATAAAAGTCAATTTGCGTTTATTATATTTACAGACAGTAATATATTAAATAATTCAATAATGTTATAATGACTAATTTTAAAGGAATCGGTTAATTTGTAGCATTTTGCTGTCTTTTTTTTATAGATAAAATTGTGTGTGTGGTTATGAAGGGTAAGTGAAAGTGGAGTCGTTTGATTGTGTGTGATTGATAAGTTCACCAATTATTATTAATTGTCCACTCAACCTAATGACATCACTTCAGCTGTATACTTAAAGTCAGGAAAAGAAAAATTGCATTTTCCTATGAGTTTTTTTCACTCACAAGTAAGTCACAGATTAAAACAACATATTGAATTAGCTCATTTTTATATTTTCAAATTTACTTATACCTTTCGAGACCAGTGGTGAATACTGTCTTAAACGTCTTTCGGTACTACCAGCTGACAAAAACGCGTCTAAATACAAAGTAAAACATTCTAACAATATTATTTTAAAGATATTTTAATCATTTCCAAATTACCTATGATCATGTGAAAAAATCTTGAGTATGAATAAAACCTTTTAATTTGTATTTGAAATAAAACTTATAACAAAATAATTTTACTTAAACTAGAGACATACAAAATAAATATGAACAAAATCAATTAATAAACATAGAAATATATCCTTGGTCATTACATGATTGTACTAAAATATCATGTTTGGATGTTAGAATGATCGAGCTTTTTAAGCTGCCTTGGTGGTCGCTTTCATACATCTCCAAGGTGATATGTCTCATAACTTACACATGTTATGTGGGAGGTCAACTCATTTTTGAAGAAAAGGGTGTAACCAAGGATCATGAATACAACAGAGTCCGCACTGGCTATAGACTTGTTACCACTAGACAATACATCAAATAACCGGGCAACAAGCCCAACATGCCCATTAGTACGCTTGGAGGGTTATATAGTTAAATTATACAATGACAAACATGATATACCAGATATATTAGGCGGTCTAACAGTCAGCGTGCAAAAGTGGAAGGATTAAATTCAAGTCCATATGCGAATGTCATTTTTCTATGTTTACCCTGTCACTCCAATAGAATGTAATCCGATAATATGTGTTTCTTTCTTTAAAACATATCGTTATCAAACTAATGACATCATAGCCAGATAATGCTTTTGGTCACGCCCAGTGTATTAAGAGGGAAGGGGGAGGGAGGTGAATATGCACACGCTGTCTATTAATATTAGGTCTACTTAGGTTAAGTGACTCTAATGACGCCACACAGTGAAATATTTGCCACATCCAGCACAGTGGCAAAGATTAAGGTGGCGTAGATTTTTAAAAAAAAAGAGTTAAGTCTATTGCATTGACATGTGCTTTCCACAGGTCGCAATTAAGCCAAGAGAAACCTCGAGAATCTCACGTGACATGGGGCAAGAAATATTTTATGCTGTACCTATGTTTATGTCTATTTTTTACATAAGAACATTGTTAATACTCGAACTATTGGTGTATTGTAAACCTATACGAATCTAGTAATTTATTTTTCAAATCCAAGAGAGATCTAATATTTTTAAGTCATCTAAACTTATAGAATCGCATTTGAATTTCATATTATGATTACAAAAACTAGTATTGCTACAAACTGAGCTCAGATTCTGGACAGCAACATATGAAAATGTGTAACTTATGCATATTTGTAAATGTTAGACACATTATAATTTATGGGTGAGCTATAAATAGTTATCTCATTCATTTAAATATGTAAACTACAGTATAGTTATTAAAATACTCAGCTTCATAAAATGATTATGGGGGATGGATTTTATATTTGTTGCGTTTAATACTAGAGTTAGTAGTGAACTAATCTTATAGGGTAAGTATGAGAATATTAATAATAATAATAATAATAATAATAATAAAAAAGAGGAAATGCATCAGCACTCATTATGAGATTATATGAAAAGTAACGTTCAAGTGCGAATAGGGGAGGTATTAGGGCAAAGGACTTCGAACTTAAATCCAGAATTTGTACGTGTCAGGGCCAGTTAAACACGTTGGCGTTGAGCTAACTCTGCCTTTACCTTGGACAGTTGTACCCCTGTTTGGTAACTCTTTATTCCATAGAAGGTTCAACAATGAATGAGTTAACATCCTTTTAAATAATACTAAATCCCTTTGAGAATATGGCGTTCCTTGAAAAATGGTGAATAAATGTCGTGGTTGATACTATTGTTTTGTTAAAATAAATGAATGGTGGTGGGAGGGAGGGGAGAAGGAAGTTGATTCCTCCGTTCACAAAGCGCACTTTTGATTGGTTGCACTTATCTAGTAA
Source organism: Timema genevievae (assembly GCA_902155825.1). NCBI lineage: Eukaryota > Metazoa > Arthropoda > Insecta > Phasmatodea > Timematidae > Timema > Timema genevievae. Next base: position 4,627 of record CABFWO010006659.1, on the reverse strand, counting down.
TGCTCTCGCCTTCTTTGACCACCCGGCCATAGTGGTACAGTCTACAAAACAAACTCTAAGAATCTTTTATTTAAAAAAAAAATGGTTTCGGTAATATTTGTCCCTGATAAAAAGTCTTGGAAAAATTACAGTTAAAATATTGATATTTCACACATGGCTCCCCCCAACTTAAATGTGAATAGACCAAATTATGTAAAAATTGTTATTTTATTTCATTTCATTTAAACGATTTAATTTTAAGGAGTTTACTTTAGCCTATAAGTGTGTTTTATATTTTAAAATAATCTGTATTTATAAAATTTATTTACACATTTCCCATTATAGAGAAAAAGATAAGATAATATTATACATATTATTTTTAACTATGTCGAAACCACAGAATCGTGTTTGAATATATAGTTTAGGGACATTTTCAACAGGGGAAACTGTATATATNGTATATATATATATATATATATATATATATATATAAATTAATCGAGTGATGCCTCAAGTTTTACGGCACCTATTTTTAAAACACCAGCACATGGAGTCGCAGACATCGGCCCCTATCAGTAAGAAGTATTGCCGCTAGAATGCGCGACATCCCACTTCTTGCTCTGTTTTCAAACCATCGTTTATTTTCTCCACTTTGTTGGAACTTTTTTTTTTAGATTAAAAAAGTTTTAATACTTGCTTTTATGAATTCATCATCTCTCATTTTAAACATATTTTTTTTATCATCAATGTACGAATGCGCATATAATAATTCATAATGTCATTGTATTATTGGCAGCTTTAAAGCCTTCCCGAGTCGAAGATGGCTGCGTTATCTGATAGCTCGTGATCTAAATAGATAATTCATTTTATAGCTAATGTTTTTCGCACGTCCATTATAGTTTCTCCCTTAAAATATGAGTGATGAATGACCCTCAAGAAGTTTCGATTCCATTGTCAATATATGAGATAATATTATTCAAATGCAATTGTATGTGCCGTATGAACAGTTTCTGGTTAAGGCAAGGCCTTTGACCATCCTTGGCCCTGTCGAGTGCAAGTCTAAAACCTATTTTGTGGGATGGTGGGCGGGAGGGTGAAAGGCGTGTCGTGGCGCGTCTTCACAACCGACCAAAGTATCCTTCCGCCCCAACAATAACAGATGAATCACGGAAAACGTATATGGTGCTAGCTAGAGGATAGGTCTTGCGGAAAAAATCATACATTTGGAAATATCAGTTTTCTCGAGAACGAGTGAAATTTTTACATCAATATTTTCAACACTCCTTCTAAGATAATGTATCAATGTTGATTAGGTGTTACATTTTCTTATTTTTTTGTTATGAAGCCGTCAGTTTTCTATTGAAAAATGTCAATTTCATCGATATTTGATCACTGTTAAAATTATAGAGGAGGTATGTATTTAAAAAGTATAACTTAATCAACATTCTTCTATTCTCGAACAAACCGTTTCCGAAAATAGAATTGCAAAACCATAACAATTCTTGAAGATAACAGTTTTTCCCCCAAGGCTCTGCATTTCCACGCCAAATGAAAAGGGCCAATCGCCTTAAAACTTGTGTGCAGTCAGTGACTGAAGTTATGGAACAATTTAGTGTATAACATTTTGTACAAGATGTTGTGTCGTGTGTACCAGTCTTTAAAAATAACTCACTTGATTGAACACTCTAGGCGCTCATTTTAGGTAGTCCATTTATTTTTAGAACGTTTCTCCGCGCCAATAAATTCCGCGACACAACATTCCGTATTTGAATGATTACTCGACATTTTCCGCGGTGACGATGGGGGACAAAGCGGCAAAGTTTCTTGTTAATAACTACAGTATGTCCCTGTTATGACAGAATGAAGATTTGTGGACAGGGCTTATCTGTGAAGACATTCTAAAATAGTCAAAAAAAATGCCTTTTCAATGCAGTTTTTATCCAAATATAATTTAATATTTCAACAATGTTCAGTATTAGTAACTTATATTAACTCTTTATTTCCATTAATGTTTAATTAGAAATGATTCACGTGCAATAGTGTTGGTGTAAATTTACTATTTCTAGCCGACTGCATCACGGAGTTGATTGGCGTGCGATGCGCGCTCTTAAACTTCAAGCCTAAGGATTTTTTTTTTAAAACTAGTTGTGTGATCATGGCTGTACAAGCTTTGGAAGCATTTATCTGTGACTTTAATAACCCGGGGTAGTCACGGGCTGTGTTTGATGTAGTGGCTATTAGTGCGCCATTGTTGGACGTTGTTGGAAGCTCGACTAGAGAGATTCCCTGGATATGTCACCTTGGGAGGGGCGGGACATCGGGGTGGCATCATTCAAGGGTGGATCCAGGGGATTGTTGTTGATGGTGGGCCGGAGGGGAGTGGGGGGTGGGGGCGGGGAGGAACTAGTTTTAATAAGTCTCCTTCAAGTACAAAATATAATAGTTTTAACGATGTTGCCTACTTGGAGATTCCATTACATATATAACACCTTAGCTCAGTCGATAGCCTGTCTTTCTACTGAGTTAAGGGTCCCAGGTTCGATTCTCATTATGGCCGAAAAAGTATCATTGGTGAAATGTGGTTTTGACCTTTAACATTGATAAATGACGTCTGGGGACTGGATGTTGTGCCTTTCCTAGTCTTAAGTTAGATTATAAGGCGTATGAAGCCACGACAGACCTAGCAGGCTGGCAGTGGAAAATATATGGCTTGAATAAAAAACTGGAAGCCGTAATGGATGTAAAAATATGTATATGCATATACATACATATCTACATCTTACTAATATTATAAATGTGAAAGTTTGTGTGTTTGGATGTTTGTTACTCAATCACACCAAAACTGCTGAACGGATTCGAATGAAACTTGTAACGTAGGTAGAGTATCTCATGGAATAACATACAGGACCATTCCCAACCTTTGATTTTACAATAATTTTACAATACTAATGTTTAAACTTTTCTTCGGGCGAAGCCGCGACGGGTAACAGCTAGTAGTATATAATACTTACTTCTCACACGGGCTATACGCTCATGTACTAATTATAGGTTAAGAATGAGGAGGGTTGAGTTAGAGTAAGTGTACCTCGCATTTGCGTGGAAAGCGTGTGGAAACAAATTAGGAAAAAACCACCCTCAGTACACTTGACCAAGATTGAACCGTGATATCCCCGTAATCGGCAGCTTAGTTTACTGTGAGAATAGCACCTTAGACCATGGGGCCATTGAATTTTTTTTATATATTATGGATGTGAAGCGTGGGTTTGTCATGGAGAAACACAAGAGTAAAGTGAATGCAGTTGTAATGAGATATCTAAGAAATGTGTGTGTAAAAACTCGTATGGACAGAGTCAGTGATGAATGGGAGCTGAAGGAGTGCAGTTTGAAAGGGAATACAATAGGTAAATGTGAAAGAAGAGTCTTACGTTGGTTTGGACATGTTGAGAGGATGAGTGTGGATCGAGTGACGAAGCAAATATATGAAGGTAGAGTGTGTGGATCAAAAGGAAGGGGTAGACCATGTAATACGTGGCCAAATGTTGCAGTCGAGTGTGTGAAAATTGAAAAAAGAGAAACATTAGGAGTTTTAAGAATATAATAGAATGTATGACTCGATGTATGGATGTTGTTGAAGCGAAGGGAGTATACAAGGATAGGGAAGTGTGGAGAAAGTTAGTGAGGATGGATTAAGAACAGAGTTGTTGTTTTTTGAGATAGATGCACAGTGTCTAGCCTACCCCGTAAGGGAACGGCGTGATTTGGTAGGTATTTATGTATATGTATTTATACATACATATATTTTCAATTGAATGTAATTTCTTTCATATGTAGATCATAGAATATGTATATCTTGAGGCCACAAAGATGAAGAGAAATTATATCTAGGGCTACGGGAACAGGAAAAGGTTGAACAAACTGCTCTGAGCACTATCACGCCATCGAATAAATACAAATTACGCAGGACGATGATCGCGACATAACCTCTATTCAATAGATTAACCTTGGCTGGTCTTTCCTTAAGGTCTTAAAAAAAAACAAAAAACAACAAATTATTACATTAACTGACGTAATGGTTTTGTTTTCAAATTACCATCGTTCTCTTATGAAATATGTAGCGTCTATTGAGACACACGTGGGCAGAATAATAAAAAAAAACAGAAGTTAAATAAAACACAATCGTTATTTTGTTGCGTAGTGGGGTGCGTCGCGGAGAAGTAGGCCTGTCGACCAATCATAGCTGAGACCTTGTTAATCTCGTTTTAAGGCCAGTTGGGTAGTAGTGACGGCTTGCCGCTGATGTCTTCACAAGAACAAAACGAATTTGCGAGAGGCGCAATTTTTGATTCTAACATCGCACGAAATGTAACTTATTAAACATAATTTATATACAGGCTCACGTTTGTAAACTTCATATTACTGCGTCATGAAGCTCCTCTTTAAAATGTCTTACGATCATATGTGGAGAATTAACTACGTATGTGAGATATGCTATGTACACGTCTGTTAATAGTAACTAGAGATGATGCTCTTTATCATAATAAAACAATCCATAGAGACATAATTTTATTAGAGGAAACTTCTTATCTCAAGGTAAAGAGGAAAGCTCGCTGCTAGTTCTCAAATATCAAACAATGACTGTATTTGTTAG
>CABFWO010006658.1:0-16220 GCA_902155825.1 Timema genevievae | reverse complement strand
ACCCCCGATTCCACCTCGGGGAATACCCCCGATTCCACCTCGGGGAATACCCCCGAACCCTCCTCGGGGAACACCCCCGAGCCCTCCTCGAAGAACACCCTCGAGCTTACCTCGGGGAACACCCCCGGGCCCACATCGGGGGACACCCCCGGGTCCACCTCGGGGCCCAAAACTACCTGCGGCCGTTGTCGAGCCGCTCAATCCGGCATCTGGGACTCCGGAGGTTGGGATGAGTGGTAGAACAGGTGAGGCCGCAAAGGCGATTCCCACTGGTGCCTTAAGAAAGGACCAGCGAGGGACCGCCGAAAAAAATTCTTCAAATAAAGCGCCGAAGGCCTTAACAAAGCCTTCGCGCAAGGATCACCCGACCCTGTCTCTCCAGGATAAATCAAAACCTCTCCTGAAACGGGAGGTCCAGGAGAGACTGGGAAAGGCAAGAGGGCTTAAAAAGGTCCTCAATCAATTTTTATTTTTAATAGATAGTGTTATGGATTGCGAGGATATATAAACTTTATATTAATAAATAATGTCGCTACTACAATGGAATTGTAGGTGTTTCTTTGCTCGTGTAGAGCTCCGATGAGCCAGGCCCGTCCTGGTAGAAGTCCCTCGCGTTCAAGCCAGCCTCGCGCTATAATAGGCTGAACAAATCCACAGGTAGATTACTTAGATCTATGGTGGATGCGTCTTCTCCTTCCTAGTATAGAAAGCGTCTCAGTTCTAGCCTTGAAGGGTAATCTGCGGGGTTGAGTTCTCCGGGTGTCCAGAAGATTTCCGTCTTGATGAGCCGGAGGCGGTTTGCAACGTGCAGGTGTAGTTGCAGATATCGTTGGCCGCAAATGTGAGGCCTCTTCCTCGTTGTGCACATTCTACTACCGTTGTGTTGTCTGTTCCTAGGCGTATGTATCTTGCTCCCGTTTCTTGGTGTTCCCATAGGAGTGTTAAGAGTGCCGCTACTACTTCGGGTCTGTTGATCTCCTCAGGTTGTTGGAATCTCTGTGTTCTGCACTCGTTTCTGGTGGGTGAGTATCCCGCCATTGTCCAAGGCGATGCGTCAGAGAAGACAAAGTTGGGTGGTGTCGTCGGTCTCCTGGAGTCGTCTGGTGCGCCATCTTGGGAGTGCTAGGAGTTTCTCTGCGAATCTCGGAAGGCCGCGGTGGATCCGGGCTGTTGCGTACTGAGGCCACTCGAGGTTATAACCTAGCCAGCTTATGTAACCAGTGATCCGTTGCCTTCCTTTTTGGTCTGTCCGTGGTCCGTGTTTCAGTAGGGTACCCGCTCTCCTTCCTGCTTCCTTGGTGGGTGTTATGGAGTGTTCCTTGGTGTCCACAATTAATCCCAGGTACACGATCCGCTGGACTGTCGTCTTTGAAGATTTTTCTTTGTTGATGGTAAAACCTAGTGATGTCAGTAGTTCTGGGACGTGTTGGAGCTCCTCTGGATCCGGCGAGTGAAACAGAAAGTCGTCCAAGTAGGCGATTCCTCTTGTTTTACAGACTTCTTCTATTGCCGCAACGGCTTCTAGGGCAATCCTTTGTATAAGGGCTGGTGTGAGTGTATGGCCCATTGGAAATCTGGTTGTTGCATATTTGACGCCATGGTAGTATACTCCGCAGAATCGGCGTGAATCTGTGGAGACCGGGATATGAAAGAATCCCGATCTTAGGTCAATCTTCCACATCCAATTGAGTGGGTTGATACTGTTGAGTGCGACGCCTGCTGACGCGAGTCTGAACCTCGGTGTTTCCAGGTAGTCCGTTCATTCGCTGAAGTCATGGATCACTCTTGTAGTTCCGTTGGCCTTCGGGATCAGGAACATCGGGAAGGCGTCTGTTACTCCCTTGTCTTCGATCAGGAGGCCTGTTAATTTCCAGTCGTGGATGACTTCATCCATCATTAGTGACGGCCTTGTTTTCCTGAAGATGTGAGGTGCATCTTTCGGCCTGGGTAGAACAGCTCCCTGGCCGCACAGCTTGAATCTGGTTCTGTTGTTCCACTCGATTCGTTTCAGCGGGTTCACGGCGACAGATTCGTATCGACAGTCCTTGATGTGCAGTGGTACTGGCTCTCCTTCCTCTATGAGCAGCTCGTTGAGTTGTTTCCCGAAGTTGGGAAAAGGTGATTCGCCTTCTCCTATTGAGCCTTCGGCGTCCGCAATTTCGTCCTCTGGTGATGAGTCTCGTGGTCCCGGCGGGCGATGGTCTATAGTTTGTTGAGGCTGCTCTGGAGTTTCTTCTTCGATTATGTCGATTCCAAGTTCGGTTATCAATTGCGCGAGGTCGATCTGTGTGGTTTTCTGAATCTCGGCGTTCTGCACCTCCTATAGTAGGGTTTCTCTTTCATCGATCGTAGGCAGTGGTGTTTCACCTTGTCTGGCCTGGTGGAGATCTGGTGGCGTCGTGACAGCTGAAGCGCGTTCGTCTATTCCTGCTTCGTGTAGCCAAAGTCTCTCATCCTCGATGTTTTCGAACCATTCCGGTTCGGGTTCTCCGACACCTTCCCAGTTTTGTTCATCTTCTCCGATGAGCCAGGCCCAGTCCTGGTTGAAGTCCCTCGCGTTCAAACCAGCCTCGCGGTATACTTGGTCCAAGCTTTCTGGAGTCGGCGGAGAGCGTTTGGATCTTGTCATTTGGATCTTGCAATTTATACTAACAGCACATTTTAACACACCTATGGAGTGTTTCAAATTGCTATTTTATCATGTTGAGAACTATTATATTTATATCATATATTGTTTTGTACATTGTTTATTCACTTGTATATATTGCAGGTGAATTTTTATGTCTCTTTCAATTGGGGATTTCATTATGTTTATAATATCGTTCAAAGCTCTAATGACCTTACTGTGTCGATGGGCTTATAAACTTTAATGATAATAATATATAATTCTTATCAAATTAATGGTGTAACTATTTATAAACATCTGGTTTGCCCCCTAGTTCCCCAAATATTTTTCTGATCCACCACTTATCAACTCTTCTTATGAGAGAAACTGACCCACCTGCTCTATGAGAAGGATCAATGTGGGAGAAAGTGACCCAACTCCAGTGAGTATGCTCAATCCTAAAACCCCCATAATAATATTCCCTGATCCGCGACTAATCAACAATATTCTTGAGTAAAATTGACCAAACACCACAGTGAGGAGGATCAATGCTAAAACCCCCAAATTAATATCCCTCTATCTGCCACTGATCAACGTTCAACTTATGAGAGAAAGTTACCCAGTTGCTCTATGAGAAGGATCAATGTAGGACAAAGTGGCCCAAAGTGGCCAAGTGACCCACCTGCTTTATGAGAAGAGTCAATGTGGGAGAAAGTGACCCAACTTTGCAATGAGGAGGATCAATGCTAAAACCTCCTAAATAATACTCCCCGATCCGCCACTAATCAATGTTATTCTTATAGGAGAGAGTGACCCACCTTCCCTGTGAAGACGAACAAGTGAGAGTAAGTGACCAAACTCCGCAGTGAGGAGGATCAATGATATAACTCGAAATAATTGTCAACCCCCAAAATAATATTTCTCGATAAGCCACCGACTCACTTTGAGAATTCTTAGTACTATTCGCATTGGAGAAAATAGCCCGCCTCAATAGAAAGGAGGGTGCAAGATAAAACTTGAAAGAAATGTCAAGCACCCAAAATAATATTTCCTGGTGCGCCACTGATCAATGCTATTCTTATGGGAGAAAGTGACACCTCCACATTTAAGAAAAACAATGTGGGAAAAAATTGGCCCGGAACTCTCATTTCAACCACTACTGGTGTTCAATGGTGGCCATGCTTTAAGAAGTCTTGCGTGTTATTTTAAAGCTATCTTCAAGAAATAATATAGTTATTGAAAGCAACACCGGTCACAATCATGAAAAATTCGTTGCGAAAGTCTTTAATCGACCAAGCTGAGTAGTACTCTTAAAAAAGCTAAGCTGTAAAAGATATTTCTTCCAAGCCGGCAAAACTAATTCGTACGGAATTGAAACACGAGGATGTCTCTCTACCTTGACCAACAGCTATTTGACACTCATTTGGCATAGTATGCCTCGTGCTCGTTCGTCTTTCCATTCCCGGTTGACAAGTAGAAAAAGGACACCCATGGTGCTTTGAATTCTATGACCATTAAACACTAATATTGGTGATTTTTTTTTCTTTTGGGTGATCACCTCTAAAATTGGGTTTTCCACGCATCAAAATTTGAAAGTGCTGTTTGAAATACAGAAATTGTATGTGGATGAGATATTTAAAAGCTGTCCCAAGTACTTCATCTAACTCTCTACAAATCCATGGTTTCCAAAAGTGATGTTTATATAACTCTGTTATTTTTGCTCTGCCCAACAAATTTAAATTCACCAATACTTCTACATTCTAACAAGTAGTTTGTAACTTCATTTCTCTCGGCGCTACGTGCTTTCCGTCCGATGTTTTTATAGACTTTGAATCAGTAATGCACAGTGCAATAGAGAAAATCTGGCCTGATGCAGAATTAAGATGTTTGCCGACCTTACTTTGGACAAAATTGGTGTTCAAACTTTAGGACTCACTAAAGTTTACAACTCTCATCCCAACAATATCGAGAATTAATTTTTGAAAAACTTTTGATCACTGCTTTATGAACGACTTTATGGCGGTTCAGCCGTCATAAGATGCAAGAATCTCGCAGTTCACCGACTACTTCTTTGAAAACTACATTTCTCCTGAGCCATTGTTTCCCTCTAGAATTTGGGCCCAGTTTTCTGCCACTTGCAATCGAAACACTAATAGCTGCGGAACTTTCCATTCCAAACTGAACAGTTTTACAGTGGCCATCCCAACATCTACACCCTCGTTGAGATATTTGACTTTCAAACCGAGACGTACATCAAATGCAGGAGTAAGGCTTTAAGAAGGACAAAATACATAAGTGAAAAAGAAGCATTCATTTGGGAACAAATGGCAAAGCTTGAGCAAAAAGAAATAGAGCGGTGCGACTTCCTAAAAAAAAATTGAGTTTCACATTTTTGCCAAAACCATTAAACGATAATAACTGAGGAAGTTTGCATATTACGAGGGATGTCGACATAAGACAATGATAGTTTCTATCAGAAATTAAAATTAAAAGCACAATGCTAATTAAGTGGACGCAACTCATACCTCTCTCTCAAGTGAGAGGGCCGCAACTCGTACACGATTTGGCCGCAACTCACCTACACAACTGTTATTTGTCATGCCAAACACGCCCAAGTTACCCATTTGGAACACAATCTTTAAACTTTTTTTTAATATTTCAAGTTTTTGAAAAATCAGTCATCAGTAAAATATCCATAAATGAGTCTTTACCCGAAAAACAGGCATACGGTGTTATTTGGCATAACACACATTCTCCAGATATACATTTTAAACAAAATCGTTTGAAATTTCCGAAATTTTTTATTTTCAATAATTTCCCGTCAGTTTACCTTTCAACTAATTTTTGCCAAACACTAATGATACAATGCCATTGGTCATGTAATACAAATATTAGATATGCATTTTTATCAAAATCGTTACAGCCGTTATCTAAATATATAAAAAGAAAAGTCCTGACTCACTGACTTACTCATCAACGCCCAGCCCAAACCCTTGGACCTAGAAAGCTGAAATTTTGCACAAAGGTTCCCTTTATGATGTAGACAAGGAATAAAGCCGTATTTTTTTAATTCTCACGGGATATAGAATAAAGAGGATTTATATTTTCGCTTTAAAGTTGCCTTATTTCCGTAACAATAATTATTAAATACTTCAAATTTGGCATGTAAGCAGGTAATTATAATCACTAATAACTATTTTCAGGATTTTTTGAAATTCCCTCGGGATAGGATAAAAAGCGCTGCTTTAAAGTTATAAAGCTGAAATTATGCTTCCGTTACTATTGTTAGGTTTTAGGATTTTTCATTATTCACTCGGGGTAGGGAATTATATAATAATAAAAGGAATTGTTTGTCTGCGTGTGTGTGTTTGTTTGTGTGCGATGCTCAGCCAAATCTACGGCACGCAGAGATATGAAATTTTCAACATAGGTGGACGGAAAGGGTATCGAATGCACCTCGAGGCCGGATTTTAAAATTTTTAATTAGCTTTTTAATTAGGCTATTTTTAACAAATTTAAAAGAAAATCTTGTTAATCTGGTTTAGAACTACGTTTCAGAGAAATGGCAAATCGGGTACCATGGCGGACGTACGGGGGTGGGGGTGCTTATCTAATTCTTATATCACATTGGATCACGGTCAATGACGTGCGGGATTGCTAGTCGAAAATAAATTCTAAAAATTCACTCATCAGTATACTACCGTTAATTTGAGGGCTAGGTTCAAAATTAAAAAAATATCATCCTTTAAAATCTAAATATCAAGTTTGATCAAAATACATCTGTTTCGGATTCGTGGCCAGGGACAGACGGACAGGGGAACATACATAAGTGAAAAACTCACTTTTTTGTGTTCGTGTTAAAATAAACTGTAAGATTCATCATAGTCTTGAGATTGATTTTTTCACAATTCTAATTATATTTTTTTATATGAGAAATTAAAAGTATGACTTAATTTTTTACACTGAGATAATATTCAGCCTACGTATTCATGTTGGTAAATAATAAATAAACTTTAAATTTATTCTAGTGTACTTGTAACTTCAAACTTATACAAGTGTTATTAAACACAGTAAGCGTAAAAGCGATTTATACTATATGCTGTAAGTATATCACCACACCCAAAAATCAACCTAAACTTATTTTAAAAAGAGTATTCTTAAGTTTTATCATTAATTTAGAATCGGACTTAAATCACAAAGTAACAGTTATGTCTTAAAGATATGAATACCATTTGATTTGATTAATAATAAAATTGGCTATCAATATATATTTACTTATTCTAACGGTTTTTTTATTTATTAATTTATACATTGACAAAATACCACATTTGGTATAATGGTTGTATTCTAATATATGTATATCAATATTATCCGTTTATGTATTTACCCTTAATCATCTTCATCTTGAGTTGCTTCTTATGTGGTTTTCATTAATGAAGAGACTTTTTTTTAATGTGACTTCGGAAATACTTACACATGCCTATATTTATTTCATAACGTCGTTTTTAAAAAAGTATTAAATGTATTTGTATATTATATTTTAAACTTAAAGATATTTGCTTACTATATTATTATTAGTGCCTTACCTTGCTTATAGCTCACTATGTAATTCGTAAAGTCAGCCTAGAACATAGCACAATAAAGCTCCGAAAGCATTTTAAATACTTGAGTACGTGAAATGCTGTTTCACTCTTTTACCACAAAGCTTCTTTAAAAATCTGAGCGTTTTTAGTTGAATCCCAAGAAACGGTGAAATGTAGGTCACTTTTAAAGCTTCTCTCCCTTTAAACTGAAATTGCGTTTCAAGAGCCTGATGGAGCGAAGGTAAGTGGGTACGGAGGGTTTACTTCCAGAACACATTTAAATGAGAAAAGGAACGTTACCGTAACGTCAGATGAAGTGAGACCTGTCCGAAACAGTTAAGATAGCCCCAATCCTTTTCCCCTCGACCCGCCGTCAAGGGGTGAAGGGACGGTGCACGGGAAGGAATTAGTTGAAATCCCATCCGTGAATCCTCTTGTTTGGCATCCTTTACTCGTGTCTCTACTGGCTGGCGAGAAGGAAGAAGAAGACTGAACATTCTAGTGATACATCACGTGAGATGCAAAACAACTCCCCCCCCTCCAACCCCCCATCATCCCTGAGAGGGTTAACCTGAGAGAAGGCTCCGTGTTATATTCCCCGTCAACCCCTATCACGGGGGCGGTTTTGAAATAGTCTCCAGGGGGAGGGTTTATATATGTGGGACATGTCCCGTAGAGTCGGCGCTGAAGGGATTCCATTCGCTGCCATAAATCTAGTGGCGACCGTGGAAATCCCTTGTACACCACAGAATAACCACCTTTCCGTCTTCCGTACTCTATTCCTACTGCCATGGAGAGGGGAGAGCAAGATGTCTCACCAGTCAGGGCTTGTTTCTGGTAACAGTACAGTACTGTGAAGTTGATTTTACATTAAGGAATAGAATATATCTTCACATGCCTGGGTCAGTATATATTCTAAATACGCGTTCTATATAGGTACAACCGTGTGAATTGGAGGAAGGGAGGGTGAACTTTTTTAAAATCCCGGCGTCTTAATACCTGTTCAGGTTATACTTATATATGATAATTACTCTAATAGGATAGGATGGAAGCATTTTAGAGGTAACCTACCCTCATTTGCTTCAAAGGAGATTGGGAAACTATAACACGAGAATGTCTCCTTAGACCATTCGACCACATAAGTAGGTCGGAAATATTTAATAGCTTCTGTTCTAGCACCTCTCTGCCCTTGGAAACAAATGTTGTGTTGTTTGTTTGGGATAGGATTAGCAACACAAATAACCCTCCTTTTTCTTTTATAGCAAAACTACAGCCCGTATGGGGTAGAAAATTGAAATATTTACTCAGGGCCAGTTTCATAGTCAGATTTAGTACGCCTAAAGTGCGAGTCGATACTAAATACAGGACGACACCTACCTAGACCAAAATGGATTGGGCCAGTTTCGCATATGAAACTGGCCCATTCCATTCAATTTCAGGTAGGTGACGTCTTGTATTTAGTATAGCGCCGCACTTGAGGCGTACTAAATCTGACTATGAAACTGGCCCTTAGGGTCTATACGTAGAGGGACAACCCCAAATAGAAGAGTTTGAAACTTTTAAATCTTAAAACAAGGGTCAATTATTAGGGTGAGGAGTGGAAGTGGGGGATTTAAATTTTCAAAACATGTAGAAAAAACTCTTTAGTGTAGTGTTAAATTTATATATGATATTATTTCAAATGGTTATAAAGACCACCACAGAAAGGCTAGTAAGAAAGTACTCGTTCGTTGCTCAACATTTATCTATATTATAAAAAAAATGTGTGTTAGGAAATCTAAATAGGCTAGGGCAGTTAATTGCTGAGACCAATATTATGTACCTATACTAGTCCTTTTTTTTTTATGACCACTTTCAGGCGGAGCACCACCTTTTTAGTTTACATCCCTCTTTGGCATTATTTTTAGTCGGCCCTATTTTTAACGTCTAACCGCAGATTTTTTTTGAAAAGGATTAATATTTAATAATAATTCAAGATTTGGTTACTTTTTCTTCTAGTTAATTTTATATTCTAAAGAAAACAAATCTATATATAGATTCCCCGTGCGAAGTACGGGCACAGCAGCTAGTATTTTAATATAGAAACAAGTGTGTGTATAGTTACATAATTTATAAGTAAAATTTAACATGCAATAAGTAAATCATTTATGAGATTTTCTACAGCTATTATTAGTACATAATATATACAAACATATCTTATCACGCCGTTCCCTTTCGGGGCAGGCAAAAAACTGGGTATATAGCTCAAAAAATAACTCCATACTTAATCCATCCTCACTAACTTTCTCCCCACTTCTCTCTCCTTGCATACTCCCTTCGCTTCAACAACATACATACACCGAGTCATACGTGCTCTTTTATGGACATTGTTTTACAAATAAAATGGCGGTGTCCGAATAAACTAAAAGATTCCTTCAGATTGTATAATGTATTAACGTTTTTGAAGGGTTTTATGGTATTTCATGGCTTATGAAATAAAAAGTATTTATTTATTAGTAAATTACCAATATTGCTTTTGATTTATTAAAGAGGAACATAACTCATTTCAAACTAGGTTTAAGACCAGAAAATAATAGTTAGTTTGTTAATTTTTATATATTTAAAAAATACCCCCCTCATCTTGTCCTTTTCCACCATTGGGAAACTAGTTCAGAATGTTCTTGACATGCCATATTTTACATCTTTTAATCAAGAGTAGGGATGAATTTATACCGAGACGAATATATCTTTGATGCGTTTCAGTCCTTGTTATTCCATGGTTATACCACCATGTGCATTTTGAGGTCTTGTTTGAGGATGTCATTTGTTTAGTCGTGTCGTAAGAGACGCGGCCAGTGAATGTTGTGGAAGCTGGAAGAAAAGATCGCTGAAGAAGAAAGACTGGGCAAAAAGGGCTTTCTCTCACTTTTTTTTTTATCCCATTTCCTCTTTCTTTCTTTCTTTCTTTCTTTCTCTCTCGTTTACTTGTGTGTTTTGTGTGAGTTATAAAGATTGCCTCTGATGTGAGCACAGGTTAAATATGAGGCTACGTGGCTACATTCGTAAATGTCAACCAAAGCCTTCTCTCCACGCGCTGAGTATGGAAATTGGACTGAGTTGGTTATTCTGCCACAATCACGACATAAGAGGGTTTTTTTTAAAATGAAAGAGTACTTTAATTTTTTTCTTTTCAAAAAAATGGGTGAACAAATTTTGATGGAATAGAAAGCTGATTGATCACAATTTACAATTCAAAGTTAATTTGCTGATTGAACAATACTCGAACTCTATGAAAAAAATACATATTTATGCTTTTTTACACATTTGTGTCTTTGTGAAACAGTTTTAAATCACGTTACCACTTATTTTTATACTAATTTGTGTGTGTGTATGTACGTGCGTGTGCGTGTGAGAAAATATTGAGTTAAGATTTCATTCAACCTTAAATCCAATTTTATCCCTTTGAAACTTTCACAAAAACTCTTGTTCAATAGGATTGAATTAGGTTTAGTTATTCTATAAATTTTTTTTCTAATAAAAGTTAAACCATCCAACCAAATGTAATTTTATAAATATAACTCGCTCGTTGTTTGAACGTTACAACTTAAAGTTGCCGGTATTATATTGTATTTTCTACACATTTTAGTTTCTCCATACTTATATAGGGCAGCTAGAATCATCAAATTTGGCACGCCTATGGCAATTAGATGTGCCAATATGCCTGCCAAATTTCATAATTCTAGCTGACCCATAAGTGTGTCAGGAAATTTAAAAATGTGTGGAAAATGTGCAAAATTTAACTAAAATAAAAAAATCTGGCTCTATCTTATGTATAACCGATGGTGATACGACAAAAAGTAATAGGACAAAACTTGTGGATCTCGCCAAATCCGTAGCAATCCCTTTTTTGATAGGTCTTACCGTTTAGCCACCAGAGACCGCCAAAGAAAGGTCCGCACTGACTTTAAAGGTGCTCCGCCATTTTGAATTTTTTCGGGAGTTAAAAATTATTTTTTTTATAACTTTTTGGAATTTTCCCGTCGGTTACAGACTAGAATATAATATATAAGTTTGCCAAATTTCAAGTTTCTAGCTCATCTGGAAGTGGGTAAAAATTAATGTGAGTGAGTCAGTCAGCCATGTGGCTTTATATTAGTATAATTAGTTAAACACAAGTTTTGGATTTATAATTAGTTAAATATTTAAAAAAAGAGTTTACTATAACATAACTATTATTAGTTCTGGGATGCTTGTGACTAAAAATTGCGAACTGTACCTTTATTTATTTTAATCGTTTACGTTTTTTAATATATCTAAAAATCAAGAAAGGAACTTGAAAAGCAGATATTATTTTAAACTTATTAAATTCATAAAAACATAGCAAACATAATTATATTTAATTTGATTTCACGTACTACAGTTATCAAACTTATCATAAACATTTCATCTTTAAGTATCTCTCTCAAAAAAAAAAAATGAATATATTTCATAATTATTAATTTGATCAAAATATTTATCATATTATCAATATTGATGATATAAAACCATACAATCTGGTAATACTTAAAAAAAAAGCAATTTCTATACTAGAAAAGACCAATTCAGGAGTGTATAAATACAAAGGCAGTAATTCTATTCATAAATTTGCTTTAAAACCCTTATCTTTAGTAGCACTACACTGAATAACAATAGTAATTCGCAAATTGTAGGAATATTTTTATAGCGTGAGAAACGTTCAACGTCAAACGATAAAACTGTATTGGTGAAATCACTACACTGTATGACCGACTCGTCGTCAAGTGTGGATTCGCTTCCATTGAGAATCTCACTGGTTTTACACAATGTTGAAAAACCATCGTTTCTTTGCAATATTAGAAGAAATTTCGCTTGGTTAATATACAGTTCCTTAGCACTATAAACTATTAACAGTAATAGATCGCAACTTCACACCATGATCCCTAACGATTAATCGCTGGCTGGTGGTGCAGAGGTAATGTGATCTTATACCCGCCTCGGTGTCGTAGTTGGCTAACGCGCTAGTCGTGTTGAGCTCGACTGCCGAGGAAGGGGAGATCGAGGTTCGAATCTCGGTCAGGTGAACTGGGGGGGGGGGTCCTAAATGGTTTCCCACTTTACCTCCACGCAAATTCGGGTTCACTTCCTCTCTATTCAACCTTCCCAATTCCTAATCCATTAGCGTAATTAGTACTTAAGCGTATAACCCGAACGGGTAGTAAGACGCGGTGCTAAATAATAATAATAATAATAATAATGTGATCTTTGAATTTCTCTACCCTCAGTGGAGCTTTCACAAATATCAATTTGATATTCGATATCAACTTATACACAACCTTGTAGCCAACGGCCATACCATGTTGAACACACCGGTTCTTGCCCGTTCACCTAAGTTAAACAACATTGGGCGTGGTCAATACTTGGATGGGTGATTGCGATGGTCCCCTTAGTGTGTACCTCATTTTGGTGGAATGTCGCAAGTATGCCTCCATCCGCTTGGTTCTCGATTTAAAAGGTGACCTTCCTTTTTTATTACTCTACATTACGGATGGAGTCGTATGTTTACTCCGTTTTATACGCCAGGAGAATCTTTAAAATTCAATTTGAGTCACTTTTATAAAGTGGATCATTTGGATATTATCTCATTTTGAGATTAGTTTTAACACTTTTAGTACGGTATAAGGTGACCTGGCGGTCTACGGGTAAGTTGTCAGACTTCTGTGCTGGAGTTCCGGGGTTCAATCCTCGGTCCCGGCACAGATTTATCTGATTGCCAAACCCTTCCTTCACCTCTGACAAGACGTGTATTAATCACAACTTGTGAATGTGGGGAATGCCAGGCCTCCACCGTGGTTTGGATTCCACGTTAAACTGTAGGTCCTCAATTTCATCTCACAATCACCCTACCATTACACGTTACCGAAAGTGCGTATAACATGAATGGGTAGTAAGACACGGTGCTAATAATAATAATAATAG
Organism: Timema genevievae; assembly: GCA_902155825.1. Lineage (NCBI taxonomy): Eukaryota > Metazoa > Arthropoda > Insecta > Phasmatodea > Timematidae > Timema > Timema genevievae. The sequence continues at coordinate 3,059 of CABFWO010006658.1, read as the reverse complement.
TACGGTATGCATTATATGTTTGTTTTGTCTTTTTAACGCGATGTATACACCGGTGGTTAATGTTATCATTTGTATCACACCAAGTCATTTTAATAGTCCGTTTGAGTTTCACTTCTATGGGCCTTTTCTAATATATAGGTATATGTTTAACGTTTGTATACAGATGTTAGTATTTGTGCATGCGATTTTAATTGAGTGTTTTCATCTGCTAAATTCGGCAGATATATAATTTATTTCTTTTACCTACAGATATGTTACCATGTTTTTAATGTTGTCTAGGGCCCTAATGATCTTTTTGTATCGACGGGCCTATAAAACCCAACAACAATAATAATAATAATTATAATAATAATAAATAGTAATGCATCTGGTTAACATGATCGAATTTCTTTGACAACTCTGTGCAGCGCATGAACAAGGCTCGTAGCATGCACCATCTTCGGGTACAACAACTCACGTCCCATCGCTACTTTTACCATATACGGCACAGTATCAGTAATGAAAAGGAGGACTTCCGTTCCGCCAAGCGACAAGTTTTAAGGTGCCCATACACGGTCATTCCCGGCATGATGCCAGGGGTGTCATTCCAACGTTTCATTCCAAAACTGCCCGTGTGGTGGCGGGATGATTCACGCCAAACATGATGGATTGACACGCCACTTCACTCCAGGAATGAACAATCCAACCTGTTTGATTTTTTGCGTAGTGATGGCGCGCCAAAACTGACCGTGTATGGGCAGCTGCAATCCCGAACTGACGAACGCACGCGCAGTTAGCCAACAAATTCATAGAACACGTGGTGATAATCGATACAGCACCTGTTTATTTTGTGTGGCGTTGTTCAAGTCTTCCAAGGCTCTCCCGGTGGCGAGAAACCTAATCGTTGCTATCAGTCTTTTCTCTACTGGGATGGCCATCTCTCATCACTGTGTCCTGTTTGTATATTAAAGGACCAGCTAGTGACAGAAGTCTTTGAAAACACTCAGAGCTCATACGCAAATATTTATGTATTTGTTGTAACCAACGTTTTGACCATAAGTTCCGCCGTTTTTTCTCCATTACTTTATCATCTGCCTATAATAAAACCAAAGCCACATCAGCACTTTTCTTATACATTTTTACTACCTCACGGGACAAATCACATCAGTAAACAGGTCTCGGCGTGACACGTGTGTGGACAATTCCTGCCCCGCTCAGAATGACACGCCTTGAATTACCGTTAATGGGCACCTTTAGAGCGGTGTCGAAGAGAACTGCAACCGTAAAATGGTTTGATTTTCCAAAAACTCTGACGTTAGGAAAAAACATTTCCCCATGGCGGTCGGGAATGAATATTGCAACGAACACATTCGCTACGTATATATCGTTAGAGTACTATGTTTCATCTATAAACACACACATTTGGCTACCAGCCACATCTTATCATTATTTTCTTTAATAAAACATCTTCATTAAACTATTTGATTTCTGTATAGTTATAGTAACTGTCACAGTTCTTGTCCTATCTGCTCGGATTCCATGAGTGATTTGATGGCATTGTCCACTTAGTACTCCTGGAATACTCTCGTGCGGATAACACAGGGCAGATTTATTAAAATGTGGCTGGAAGAGAGGAGGTCGTCGCGACAAGACTCCTTGTCGGTCATACTTCTCGAACCGATGTGATTTTTATTTCAGTTAGCTTCACACTATACGTTACGTCAAAGTAATGTCACATACCTGCAACGTCACTTAAAAACATTATTTAAATATTTTAAAGGTTGCAGTCATACTTTGCGGCAACGTCACTGCCAGGAATCGGCATACAATCTCGAGTAGAATGTTTGATGTATACGTTGACGGTCCTTTCTGGTAATACTAATCGAGTTGCATCAGTTTAGTCACCTCTTGTTAACTCTTTGCCTTTTATAAGCCTTTAAAATGGCTCACAAACTTTAACTGAACAAGAACGACAGTGTAAATAATTATATATTATATCAAACAATAAATATACAATATGAAGAAAAATTGCCAAGTAACTATAAACACAAGCTATTTCCCATAATCCTTTGTATACTTTGTGATATTTATTTGCCCATGGACTTTCTCATCTTAAGGTAAGCGTCCATTAGCCCTCGTTGGACGGACGCATATGATTTTTGTATTCTTTACATTATTTTTAACGAGACTACGTTCTCCTATCCACATCGGACATTTGCAATGTCAACAAGAATTTTAGGAGACAGATTAAAATCTGATGCGCGCGGTGCGTGCTGATAATGTAATCTGGAATTCTGAGTAGTACACGCACTCCCCAACATTCACACCACTTGCTTTCGGAATTCCCTACTTTATTATCGCTATTTAGTTTAGAGATAGGCTGTACAGTTCATTGTAGGTAACGGTTCAAAGTGATTTAGTTCACTGAAATGAGTTCATTTATCTAATTCAATAGTTCGCGAACTACCTCGTGTAAGTTATTCTTTTCCCCCTCACATAAATAAGTTACATTGTAAAGGTCTGCCGTGTGGGGAAAGTTTTAAAGTTTATTTAAGTGCAGCTCAGTGGCAGAGCATTAGCGTACTAAGCCAAAGGTCCCGGGTTAGATCGATTCCCGTGTCCAGTGCCCTGTTTCAAGAACAAACTTTGCAACTTTTCACTTTGCATTTTACACATTGCAAGAAGTTTTGTGTTTCAAGAACACATGCAAATGCAAAGTGCAAAGACTGAAATTGAAAAGTGAAATGTGCAAAGAAATTTGCCCATTTTTTTTGTTTCTCTTTCAAGAAGATCATTCAAATGCAAAGTTGTGTTGTTACTTTTTCTACTTTTCATTTGAAAGTGAAAAGAAGAAATAGTATTTATAATTAGTGGAAAAGCTAAATTTATTGCACAAATTGAGTGCTAGTGTTGTAGCTGCATCTGAGATATTATCTCAACAATATAGCCTAGCCGTAATTGTATTTGTAGTAAGTTCATTCAGAAACATTAATTAAAATAAATGGTACGGCACACCGCACAGACTTTCTCTCTCTTTCTATAAACTCGTTAGATTTCTGAACGGAATAATGTACATTGTA
>CABFWO010006657.1:0-32789 GCA_902155825.1 Timema genevievae | reverse complement strand
CGAGAACGTCAATACTTTATGTCTTCAAATATTTCCCGACAACCTTAGAGACTTGTACGCCTCGAGTCCTTGTGAGGGGAAGGAGAGGAAAGGAGGGGGCTGAACTTTAATCAACAAAATATTTTGTTCTTACTGCCCGTCTCACCCCACGGAAAATGGCGTAGCTAAGATATTATATCATACAGGTTAAACCAGACGACACATGTTGTGTGGTTTTATGTATTCTCTATAAGAGAAACAGTGTATTTATTGAGACCAGTGAAAGAAAAATTAAAAAAAAATTTTTTTAAAAGATTTTTTAACAAGTCACAATTCGGCTGTTGTCAAGCAAATAGTGCAGAAAACTGCATTTCAATCCTCTTCCTGGTGCGTGTGATGTAATTTATTTATCATCCCGATTATTTGGTCAATCAAGGGAGCCCTTGCAACAAGAAAAATACACTGTGGGACTTTCATACGATTTTTACTTTCTCATATCTAGAGAAAGTATTGCGAAATTAAATAATATCCATCTCTAGATTATGACAAGTTGTTAGTTTTATGTGAATACGATCACAAAAAATGTATTTTACAATTTGGTCTGGCCCCATGTCTATCTGTCCCCATGTCTGTCTGTCCCCAAATCTGTCTGTCTGTCTGTTTGTCAGCCCGTCCCTGTCCAATAATACAAATGGTTTGATGGATTTTGTACAACATTATACAAAATTATCATTTTTTTACACTAGCCCTAGGGTAGTTTACTGATGAGTGATTTTTTTTATTTCTAATTTTTACTTTATCTCTATCTAACAGGTAGAGTAAGTATTGTGATCGTAAAAAAAATAGAACTTGAGATTTTTTATGAATTTCGAAGTTTCATGACACCCCGAATCCGAAAAAGTGGTTTTTGAATTTCCGTCTGTCTGTCTATCTATCCATCTATCTGTTTGTACCTCGAAATAGAGCCTAAACTATTTTATCGATCGTGATGAAACTTGGTATTTAGTGTTTTCATAGGGTTGCTCCGAGGGTTTTTTTGAAATTGGATATCCAACCCTAAAATTAAGGGTAGTTTACTGATGGGCAAAAAGAGAAAGATTCGATTTTCTCAAAATATACTCTAATAATTTTGATTAAATTTCATTTCTAAGCATTTATCTAAATTATTAATAAAATTGCTACTCTCATTATTTCGGCAAAATTACTTTAAGGGTACCGTTTGGATGAGTAAATTATCATTTTATATCACATCTTAGAAACTATTTGAGATATGAGATTACTTATCATTGCAAATATGTAGGTCTATTTATAGTACAAATATTTTATTTTAAACATATTTCTATACAACCAATAATCTTCAAGCTATATGCAAATAAATATATATGTTTTAACTTTTCAAACACTAAAGGTCAAGTATTGCAACCGTAAGACAAAATCCAACCCGAGATGTTGATGGGTGTTGACGTTTCATGAACCTCCGAAACCTAAAAAGTGGCTTTTGCAATACTGTCTGTCTGTTTGTCTGTTTAACCCTAAAATTAAGAGTAGTTTAATAAAGGGCGAAAAGAGAAAAAATCAATTTTCTCAAAATCGGCTTTAATGATTTTGATTAAAATTCGTACATATGCGTTGGCTAAGATTATAAGCAAGATGGCTATCTTCATATTCCTATGAAAGTGATTTTGAGGGAACGTTACAGAAGTGGATATTTTCTTACCTCCACAACTATTTGAGATAGTAAATATATTATCATTCCAAAATTATATTACTATTAAAAATATAAAGCTTTTATTTGAAAAATGTATATTTTTAAAACCAATAGTTTCGGAGATATTGGCAAATAAATTAATAGTATTTTGTGATCTTTAGTTGTGCAGAGATACTACTTAAGTTTTAATGCAATAATTCTTTAATTCCATAGAGTAAGTAGATAAGTATGTCTCTCATAAGCTTGTGTTCTTTTTTCTTAACAACTTAGAGAAAATGTTTGTGTATCAATTATCTATTTCTATCATTTTAGAGTCAATAGTCAATATTACCTTTTTTAATGGTCTAAATTTATAGATCATTAATTTTATAAAAAATTGATAACTATAAGATGTGCAACCCCTAATAAAATGTCGAAAATTTTACCCAGAAATCCAAATTTTAATACGAGGTATTGACCCTTGTGGACCCAATATCGATCTTTTGTTTTGGTCCAAATATACTAGTGAGTACTTTAATTATTTAAAAGGAAAATTATAACATTTAAATCCTGGAGTCAAAAATGTGTATAAAACAATTTTTGCTTGAGTTTGATAGTGTATACTATTTATTTTCACAACAAAAATAATACTATGAGCTTTAAGTAGATATTAACATTATTAAACATTTGAGTGAGAAAGTCCGTGCGGAGTTACGTACCATTTATTTTATAAATGTGCTGAACAATATTGTTTGACATGACAAACAAACCTTGTATACTTGATAATTTGATAATGGGTTGTTTAATGATGAATTATTTTTGAAAATTTTAATTTTTTGTAAAATGGCTATCACGATCTTTATTATTTTGGCTGTATTATGTTTGACACGAAAATGACAAATACCTGCATACCTGTTTTTGTGTGAAAATTCTGTTGTGATTATTTTATTGATGATATTTGTTAATGTGAATGGTTTGAAAAAAAATTGCTTTAGCGATTAGGTTCAAAATGGTTTTTTGCACTGAAAATAGTAATGTAGATTGGTTTTTAAAAATTAGCATTAGTTAAAAGTTAAATAATGAATACATTTTGAAAAATTTAAATTTATTGATAATAGCTTTATGATTTGGTTCAAAAATAGTATAATGGGATCATTTTACCCTATCAAAAATAATGTATCTTTATTTATCCATGGCAAAATTAATTCAAGAGTAGTTTATTTAAGACAAATCATAGAAAGTTTTAATTTCTTTGAAATTGACTTTGAAGATTAAATTCAAAATGGGAATCTGGAATTAGTTTTTCATCATAAATAAGAACAAGTTTTATTTTTTCAAAAATCACATAATTTTACGGTAGTTGCCAAATGATAAATTTATTAAAATTTGAATTTTGTAAAACATATATGAACAATTTGGTTCAAAATTTATACCCCAGTATAGAGTGTTTATTGTAAGTAAAGAGAGATTTTTTTTGTTGTTTTTTAGGAAAACATACCCTACTATGTAGTTTACTCAAAAATTTTTTTTAATATTCTCGAAGCCATAATACACAATAAGAGAAAGTTTGTGCGATTGTGTCGTAACTATTATTTTCAATAATATTGTAAACATTCATCAGTTAATAGTTAACTTTTACAAGTATAAACCTTAAAACAAAGGGAAAACATAAAATTTAATGGCTGCGCCTTTTACATAGATTTTAAAAAATAGCAATCCTAATTACTGATGATTTTATAATGTGAAACACAAATAAATAATATTCTAATGTTGTCTCCCGGAGCTTGAGATAACTATGGCGGAGCGCAGTTTGAATAACGCCGATATGTCATGATTCCTCAAATAAACAGGATTGATGGCCACGGAGAGGACCAGCCGGATGTACTATTAGTAGTTTTCCTCAATGGCCTTACACTTCACATAAAAACAAATGTAGGCACAGTTCTTCTAAATTATACTTGCTACTCTCTACTTGAATGCGGATAGACGGGTAGTAACAGTGCGACGTTTCAACGCAAGGTTTACTATGTGGTTTAATCTAAGGGAGTAAGACTGTTTATAGGAAGTGCACTCGCATAAGCAGGACGAGAAGAATGGAAACCCATAATAACATATCAATTATAGGACACGACCCCCCAGCAAGCTCAGCCATAATTCAAACGTCGACATTAATGTCAGCAGATTGCAAGATTGAAGAGCTAAACCTCGTGACCAGCATTGCAGGGGTATCCTGTGATTGAAACATAGAGAAATTAAAATACAAGAACACTTGGCATATATGTAAAAGTTTGAAAAGGAACTAAATATAGATAACAAGATTGTAATAGATTGTTGTACTATAATATGTTTTAAGCTGCATCTAACTATCAAATAAACATTATCATAAGTTATAATAAAACAAGTCACAATCATTTCTGTACCTCAGAACCATTGTATCGTAAGTCCAAAAATATCGATTTTCTGGTTTCAGCTGATTAATAGTCAGAATGATATTTTCTATCGAATCACACTATCGTATGTCTGCTAAAAATATATTTATGGATTTAGCTAGAGCTATAAGATCGTAAGTCACAATATATGTTTGAGCCATACTACCGTATATCCAGATACGATGTTTTGGTTCTAAACTGTAAGCTTAAGTGAGTGAACACAAGTCCAGAGTTGGATTTACGTTAGTCTAACTCCTGTACTGTATTTAGTGGCTAGTAACTCAAGTCCATTATTGTCATTCTTTTAATCAGCTGTTTTACAGCTTCATGTGGTCAGCTCAGTTTGAGGTTATAAGGTTGGTGTTCGTTGTTTGATTAAAGTTAGAGGTTGTTTCAGTAAATATTATTTACTTAGATATTGTAGTGAGATAAAGTAATCCTACACAAAATATGGTATAATAACTATAAAGTAATGTAATTTAACATATCTCAGAGTTAAATTAAAACACACTGTACATTCTCTGTTTCCCCTTAAAGGTGTCAGTCTTACCTTGACGAATTACACTATGCCACTATCTTATAAGCTAAACAATAGTGGAATAATGCAAAGGCTACCATTCAGAATCGATTAAAGATGAAAAATAATATTTTTCTAAATATTAATCTGTTACATTTTATTCTCTCGCACCCCTTGGTTAGAGATAGTATTGTGATCATAAAAAAATATAACTCAAGATTTTGATGAATTTTGACGTTTCATTACCCCGTGAAATTGTAAAGGTATCTTTTAGCGATATTGTCTGTATCTAGGACTTTAGCTGAAACTATTTTTCTGATCGGACTAAGACCTGGTATGTAAGGTTTTAATAAGATTCCTTTCAGAATATATCCATCCCTAAAATTAAGAGTAGTTTACTTAGGGGTGAAAAGAGAAAATTCAATTTTCTCAAATTCTGTTCTTAATTTTTTGATTACATTTTGTATCTTGGCACCAATACCAATAATACCAACAAAGTGGAAACTCACATTACTCTTGTCTATGAAAATTACTTTGGGGTTACTTAACATAGGCAGAAATTTCCAGCTTTGATCATATCCTCGCTAAACCTTTGAGATATGAAATAACGTATCAATGAACATTTTTAGTACTATTAAAAATAAAAAAACTTTTATTTGAAATATATTTGTATTAAAAAATTATTTTCATTGGTGGACAGAAACGCAATGTTTCTGTAACAGTGTATATTATTTTATCTAAGATCTTTGGTGGGATGTTTCTGAAAAAAATGAATTTTTTAACATTTTACATATTTTACGAGTCTTGAGTATATAATTATCTCACTTTTAGCCAAATGAAGGAGAAAGTCTGTGAGCTGCACCGTACTATTTATTTTTCAAAAGTGATGTGCGTTCATACAGTAGTAAGCAGGCCCTATATTTTTATGATATGTCAACTTATATTTGGTACATCACAAATAATGCTCATGTAGGGACACATTGTGTTCACGATGCCCTGGTTGTAGAAACGTTTTTATAAACTGTTTTGTTTTGAACATTTTGAATTTCAGGGTAATGTTTTCTTGACTTGTGCCATTTTCTAGTCACTTTTGGGTCTTTTTGAATCAATATTTGGCATATATTTTGAGTAAGGATTTTTCATGATACTATAAATATTTTATTAATATATAAATACTCAAACTTTTTTTTTCAAAACTAAAAAACCTAGTGATTGTTGAATTGAGAAGATACTGTAGGCATGCCATGAACTATGTATTCTCTTTTTCTATATGACTCTTACAATCCTTGTGATACACAGCAAACAAGATAGTGAGGGTTGCGTTGGAAGGGGGTTGTATTATTTACAAAGAAGATATTCGAAGGTCGATGTAACAACTAACAGAGCGCCGGTGTTTATTTGTTAAAGCCTCTTCATTTCATTTATATAAAGAAAAATATTGTAAACTGCTTGTTTTATTTAGCAATGTAAGTTTTACCAGCTTTCATTCATTACCAGTTTTTGTTTATATCTGTAGGTATGTAGGTAATTATTTATGATTTTGAAGTGATTTTATTAAATTTTTGAATTTTTTTATAATTTTTAGGTAGTCAAAGGGCAGGTCTTGAATATGAGATAATCTTTGAATTGAAGATTTTAAGTTAAAAGATTAAGTAGGCCTATCAATTGATGTATATATATAATTATATATTTATAGATATATACTACTGTATATATATTCATTTATTATCTGAAAGTTGTAAGATATGATCTCTGGCACCCTTATGATTGAAGATGGTTTATCTGCAGTTGGTTTTGACTACTTTAGGTGAATTACACTATCATCAAAACTATATATTAAAGAAACTCATGGAATAAAACTAGTAAATTAGAGGGTGATAATTTAAAAAATGAAGAAGATTCATAAAACTAGTAATAATATTTGAGTTTAGATTTATGTTTTGGTTGTAAATATTTTAATGAATACTAAATAAAATTAATAAAATTTCATGAATAAGAAATCTGATAAGTTTCTTAGAAAACAGATGTAGCTGAATTTTTTTTTTATTTATATTTTAAACTTTTAAATAACGATTTGTTGATAATATTTTATTATTCCCAAGATTGTTTTAACCTACCGTAAAATCAAACCGTTCATGAATCTCTTACAGATTATTATATTTAAGAGCTTTAATTTAAAATTATTAATGTTCTCACTGACCGATGGCTCAGATATATTCTATCCAATAAATTATTAATATAGCATTTTCATGAATAATTTCCTTTCATACATTCAACAGTAGCAAGAGACGATGGCACTGAGTTATGTTCACAGCCACGATCAGGTTGGGAGTGTAGGGAACAACAGTTAATTGCAATATCCTTCCAATTTTGATCGCAAAACTTTTTTTTTGTCAAAATAAATCAAATATTGTTTTTGTAGAAACACAGAATTTAATTTTCTTCCTATGATGACTTGAACAGTTCTTGACTATATGTCAAGAGTGTCCTGGAATTTAATGTTAACTATTTATTTTAATTTAAAAATATTTCATCTATATTTATGACAGATATTAAACTGTTGATATCGCCAAGTGAAGAAAATTAAACTCAATGTTTCTACTAGAGCAATATTTTATTGATTTCGGCTAAAACAAGTTTTTCTATAAAAACTGTAGAATGACACACCCACCCTCTAAGACCCATCTTTACAACTCTAGTGCTGAGTGGAAAGGGAGACTTTTTGACAAAGGACACTGACTAATAATCAGTTTGCGGGGGTACAAATATATATACATATATTAGCAAGGAATAAAACATTTATTTACGGAACTAAAGGTTATATTCCCGTCTGCTGGGGTGACGTTAAACTTTCCAAAGCTAATGTAAATAAAGATTCTTTCAGTATGGTATGAGACATAAATCCTGGACGAACGTAGGGACCCATCCAAATAACAGCTAATACATTTGGTATATTCTTATCTTTTAAGTGTAAATACAGGAAAAAAGTTTGGAGGGGCCAAAAGTTTTAGAATTTGTATTTCTTTTCTTAATTTATTTTAAAACTTGATAGTGATACGGGCAACGTAGGCCCAAGTGCACTAACATTGAATAATATCTTCCACGCACTGTCATTAAACTAAATACCCCTTTCCAGAGCAACACAGGGTACTTCAGCTGGTATTTTTCATAATATTAAATATATATATATATATATATATATTAATGATTGATTAACAACATAGTCCCTACTATAGTATATGGCATTCGGGGTAACTTTGTCGTCAAATGGCTTTGGCCTTGAATTAAAACATCGGTAAAATATTAAAGGAATGAATAAGAGATCACATTTTCACATAAATTGATCAGGGACTGGAAGGAGAAGCAACTTATTTTGCATTAACTTATTTTTTTATGATCATACTTTTTTTCTTTCTGTATTTTGGCAACCTACAATAGTAATAATAATAGTAATAATAATAATAATAATCGTTATTATTTTTAATAGATTATTAATAATAATATATAATTTTATTATAATACTACTATTAATATAATCATCTTGATCTCCTGACCAATGAACTCGACTTTCACTAATTTGTTGACCATATAATAAATATCTCATTCATTGGAATTACTTATTAAATTTACTAACTCATCACTTAAGAACGTTGACTATTTTTTTTATCTTGGTTAGATCTAAGCTAGAATATACTATTGTTACTTCGAATTACATTAACTTAAATTACTCTCGGGTTTAAAAACGTTCAACGTTAATTTTTCACTGCTTGCTTTGATAAATTCTTTACTAATCGAATGTATTTTGATTATGAGACAATTGGAAACCTTTTAGGGCTCCAAACTCTCTTCTCCCGTAGACTTTATTGTGATGCCTTTTTTGTTTTTAATATTTTCAATAACAACATTAATTATTGTAAACTTGACCTTGGTTCTGTAGGTAGTCACTCACGCTCCTTCTCTGGCCTCTCGTGATCCAAGATTATTTTCTCTCTCTAACTCTTACAAGATGAGCCCTATAGCCCGTTGTATCCTTAGCGCCAATTATAGATTTTGTCGAAATCAAAATTTATCACAAAGTTAGAACCAAGCTCATACAGCTATGAAAGGAACTCACCTGTAAAATTTTTCAGTAGCTATTCTACCCTATATATTTAAAATTAGGTACACTATTTTGATTTTTCTATTTGTTACGATTTTACTAATCTTTATTAATTTAATTTATATTATTATTCTTTAATATTTTTTGTAAATATTGGTCTGTATGCATCATTATTTATGTATGATTGTTTATTTAATGTTATTTTCTCCTTACTGTGCTCACATGTCAAGTACTCGTGTACTTCTCAGTGCTGGCCTGTTGTAGGTCTTGTGACTGTTGGCCAGTAATGTACTAAAGAAAATTAAATTTGAATTGAAATTGAAACTTGTATTTATTTATATATAGAGATATATAAATATATTTTCTAAATATAGATGTTTTATATAAATATGTTTTTAAATATAAATATTTTATATAAATAGACTATATCCAACCCAATATAATATAATACAACTATGGTTATTTTAAAGGCAGTAAATTAAATTTACGAGTACTATATAATGTATTTACATTTTTAAAGTATATGATAATTAAATAATATGTTAATATTAATAAATCATATCTTTTAACGACTAACTCCAATGTACTGATATTAAAACATGAACCCTCATTTTATATTTTAAACTTATAAAATGGGGGCTCATGTCGATTTATTTAATATAAACTATATTTTTAACATATTTTCCATGGGATTTATGACAATAGTATCCATTAATCTGTTTACTTAATACTTTGATAATGGTTTTAGAACCACGTCCTACTACCCGTTCGGGTTATATGCCAGTACTTTAATTAATACTTGCTTGACAACATGAATGCTATCAGTGTTGCTGAGTCTGAATGTAGATAGCTCTGGTTGGTCTATGCTAACACCAATTACCACAACATATAGACTGAACTCTTGATAGCAAGTGGTCATAGATCTCAGACGTACTAGTATAGTTCAGTAGAACACTAATGTACAAATACGAACTTATTCCCGTGTTCATGTTATCTATTTGAGATAAAGAAAATAAGTTTTTGATTCAAAGTAAGTGCATATTTCAGTGGTTTCTAACCTTTAGCAGTGTTTGACCACAATTTTTATATTTGAAAGCATCGAAACCCCTTGATAACATACAAGCGTTCATATTATAGCTACTAAGATATTGACAGTATTACTGAATCTTACTACCCATTCAGGATAACATCATTTACACTTGTGGAGTAGGTAGAATTTATAGAAAATGTACTATCTTTACCTACATGGAGGTAGAAGTGGTAAGACATCTGGGGAAAATCACCCTTATATCATTGTTTGGAATTGTAGTCCTAATCTAATCACTCACAAACCAAATGAGCGTGATGTTAATCCTGCCTGATTGAATTAGTTACTATAAATTGCTTATATAAGGATAATATAAAATGTGATTTAGATGTCTCAGAAGAGAAGAAACGAGCCCGGAGGGTATTTTGGAAGTTATGGTAGCAGCGCCATTCTTCTGAAAGCAAGACTGCTACAGAAAACTAAGTAAACAAGCAACTGTCAGGGTTGGAGAACCTACAGGAAACTAATTAGTAAGGTAGATTAAAAGTTTTTTATTATTCTAATCACTTACATTGCTATTTGAACTTTCCACCTTCCTATAATTATTATAATCACTTTAAAAAGTTAATATAACATGCCGTGACCTAAAGGGACTATAATCACGTGCCTTGATGGTAAAAATGTTGAAAACTGACATAAAAACTGTTTGTAATTTATAAATATAATTCCTGGATTAACTCTAATAAAATAGTGTTTAGCCTTTTTACCCCATGTTTAAAGTCATAACCACTGTGTTAGCTCTTCACCATCTCAACAATTGGTTTACCAAATGAACACATGTTTATTAATATGTAGTGCTATCTTGACCTATAAGCTTCTTGATTGAAAACTTTGATATTTAAAATTGCTCTACCAAACATCCTTAACCTTATTTCAATGTAACATGAACTGGAGCAAGTTTGAAATCACGAATAGATTCACTATTACTATAAAAACATTGTNGGGGGGGATAGTTGGGACTTAACATTATTTAAGGAAACAGTATGAGCTATATGAATTTTAAGGGAGTGTTCTAGAATATCATGATAAGATAGGAAGGTAAAGGCACGATGGCAATCCCAATGATATTAAAATAGATTACCGGACCAAAATAATTCAAATATATATTCTAACCTGAAGATTTATCTCAGTTGGTGACAATAGACATTCAGTTTAGCAACCTAACTGGCTACTGAACGACAGTCACTAAGTGAATCGTCGTAAGGCCAACCCTCATTGACCAAAGGAATATTGTTATTAAGTTGTGGATATTTTCTAGTAAACAATTCTCACACCACAAGATACTCAAACTGAACATTTTTATTAACTATTGTTTAAAAATTAGATATGGTATAATATATGAAGTAGATAAAAATATGTAAGTAGATTTAGGTTCCGGACTACCCTCTAGATGTCAATATGGATGAAAATTAAATAAATAAATGACTATTAGCTTACATTCAATCCTTTTGATCCAATTTATTAGTAAAATAATTTTTTGAATTTACTTTGATCACTGTTGGCAAATAATTTATTTTAAAAATAATTCTAATTATTGGGCCAAAACGTAATACTCTTTTAATTACAATAATATAATGTCACATATTAGACTAGATTGATATTTTGATAACACCAGCAAACCAATTTCAAAAAAGTGTATAATCATTTTCCGAGATTTGTTTTTATTAAATTTATTATATAAAATGTTTACTGAGTGCTACATGTCAGTGTGTACAAACTACTTCGATAATTTCTTTCATTAATAATATATACGCTACATACTACATATTAGAGAATATTTTATAAATTGTCGAAATAGGCTTAAATACAGTATTTTAATATACTTCTAGTTATATTAGTCTTTAATTTATTCACGAATTCTAAGAATGTCTTTAATTCAAACTAAAACAAAAAAAAATTACAGACATAAAACAATTAGAATACAATTCCTTTTATGACGACAGCACTACTTTTGAAATGAACTTTTAAACGCAAACTTTATATAATTAGCGTAGACATTTTGATTGCTTTTGTAAGATATTTCCTGGAAACAGTGAGAGGACATTTCAAAAGTGTGAATATGTCAATATAGATATTTAATTTAGTTTTATGACGGCGGAACACTCTTTACAATTATACAGCCCCCATAAATGTGTAACGTGGTATTACTTGCACTCCTCAGCATATTAAAGCTGATGGATACTTGCAGTTATTAGCTTGGTGAATTGTTGTTTTAAAGGAAATAAGGTTACATTTCTACACGTTTTAAATAAAACATCAGAAAAAGGTATATTAATAGCAGTTAGCAAGAAATTGGCAACTATTTGTAATAATTAAAAATAAATGGTATGGAACTCTGCACGGACTTTCTCACTCCATTGTTTACTGTACAAACATTTCTCCTAAGAGATTAAAGAAAACAGAACATAAACATTTTAAGATACTAGCTTATTATTTACTCTATGGTATTAGATAATTATTGCATTAAATCTTAAGTTGTACCTCTGTACAACTAGATATCACAAAATGGTATTAATATATTTGCCAATATCTCAGAAACTATTCGTTATATACAAATATATTTCAAAAAAAAGTTTTTTTATTTTTAATAGTACTAGACTTTTGCAATAATATGTTATTTTATATCTCAAATATTTGTGGGGATACGGAAATTTCCACTTCTGTAAAGTACCCTAAAAGTAATTGTCAAATAATAATAAATTAGCCATTTTATTAATAATCTTAATCAATGCCCTGATACGAATTTTAATCAAATCTTTAGAGCCGATTTTGAGGAAATCAATTTTTTATCTTTTCACCCTTTACTAAACTACTCTTAAATTTTAGGGCTAAACACACACACAGATATACGGCATTGCCACCACTTTTTAGTGTTCTAGGTGTCATAAAAGTCGATATCCATCAACATCTTGGGTTAGATTTTTTCTACGGTCGTAATACTTGAACTTTAGCTTTCGCAAAGTTAAAAAATATAGATAGCTGCGTATAGCTGCGTATAGCTGGAAAACTATTGGTTTTATAAAATATGTTTCAAATAAAATATTTGTATTATTAATAGACCTACATATTTGTAATGATAAGTAATTTCATATCTCAAAGATTTACGGACATATGATAAAAGATTAGAATTTACGCATCAGACCGGAAACCTTAAATTCATTTTGACGAAAAATTGAGAGTAGGTAACCATTATGTTAGTGATATTGATCAATGCTTGGAAATGAAATTTAATGTAAATCGTTGGAGACAATTTTGATAAAATTAATTTTTTCTCTTTTTAGCCCTTCAGTAAATTACCCTTAATTTTACAGGTTAGATAACCAGTTCCAAAATCTCCTTAGAGAAACCCTATTAAAACCCTAGATACCAAGTTTTAGCCCGATCGGTAAAATAGTTTAGGCTCTGGTTGGAGGTACAGACAGACAGACAGACGCCAATACCAAAACACTTTTTCGGATTCGGGGGGTCATGAAACGTCGACATCCATCAAAATCTCGAATTAGATTTTTTGACGATCACAATAGGCTTACTTTCTCTACCTGTAAGATAGCGAGATACAGCAGAACTGTATTAAATTTCTCAAAATCTATATATTTAGTTAAAAGCTATAATAATTAAGGGATGGGTGGAAGACAGACTATAATAATTTCTCTAGTTAATTATTTTCGTCAACAAACAGATCATCTGTTGACTGACTGATTTGATAACTTTAACACTAATATTTAAATAAACATGTTATACCTCCAATTAAATACATATATTTTAAATGTCCTCCTCCCAGGGCTTTACATCCTACACTTCTTGTGCCCTTAGGATTGTGTCTCGTTAAAATATACCGACAAGTGTTAAGACTCGTCTCATTTAATTTGTTTGTATGTGTGAGAGGGATGCATCGAAATCAATTATCATTAAAAACAATCTCCAAACCTATTCCATGAGAATTCAACTTTAGACATAATTTACGTTCTAAAAACAAACCATTCTTTAAAGGTTTACCTGTTAGGGCCACCCTTAAAATATTTTCCAGGCATCCACTTTTTAAAAACTTTTCAGGGAGGTCCCACTACAACTAAATTTTGAATAAATACAATTTTCAAAATTGTCCATGAGATCACTTCAAATACTTTATTTTGTGGATACTATACCCTGCTTTGGTTTTGGTGGTGATGACTCCCAAACCTTACTTTATTTTAAAATGTGTGTTAAATGCCCCAACTACCCTCCTAAATAGGACTGATAAATAGGACACATTCCATCTCAAATGATGTTACAACAATCCATTGAAAAGAAAAACCATTGTTTTTTAATTATCAGATTAAGTAATATACCTCGCTAAAGTTGCATGTCTAAATATATTGAATAGTTTAAGAGATAATGTCATAACTAACTTATCTTAAAGAGTAACCAATGAATGGATTACCTTCAATATATGTACTAGGAGATCTAGCACAGTTAAATTGGGCCAACCATTTATTTAGAGTTTGACAAAATATGAACACCCCAATCCATACTGAAAGATATAAATACCCAAGAGCCAATATTCTTACCTTTCCTAGAAACTCCTTATACTATTTATTATGAGAGATTGGTATTTAAAGTTACTTAAAACCAAATGTTTATTATACATATCTAGAAATTATTAAGTTACACTTGAATGTAAATTCAATACAAAGAATATAATTCAAACCAAACTTAAAGTGCAAAAAAAATCTCTATATATATATAACTGTTGTGATTCATTCGCCAACTAATCATAATTTTTGGATGTCATAACTTGAAGAGGGAGTTGATTATAACATCATAAAAGAACAAATCTAGAGATATAATATTTACTCTATTTAATTAGGGACTTGAAAGTTCACTGCCGCTCTTACAAAAGTACACCATCTATCCCTATCTTACGCTAGTTATATCCATTCCACCTCCCTCCACCCTACCCCTTTCAGGTCCATTCTAATCTTATCCTCCCATATGTGTGTAGGTCTTCCCTTTGGGTTTGTCAGTCAGTTGTACCCCTGAGCACGGTTCTAAATCTCCCTTTCGCTCTGCATGTCCTTCCCATCGTAGTCAATGTCTTGTGATGAGTAGAGAGTATCTAACTCCTCATTATGTAACCTTTTCCACTCGCTAGTTGCCTCATCCATTTATGAAATACAAATTTTCCTAAGCACCTTGTTTTCGAAAATCCTAAATCTGTTTTCCTCTTGTAAGGTCAGATACCACGTTTCACACCTATAGATAACAAGCGGTAAAATTATTGTTTTTTATATTCTGATCTTTACATTCCTTGACAGGAGGCGAGATGTCAACAACTTACTGACCAACTAATAGCATGCAGTTTCCGACTTTATTATTTTCCTAATCACTGTAACATCGTTGTTGCTAGTTAAGATTGAACTTAATATTTAAACACATTTGCCATGTCAAATGATTTGTGGTTCGCAGTAATCCATAAATTATCGTCCTGAATCTGCTTCTCTGTATGCTCATATGAGTAGTCTCTCTTCAGCGTGGACAGCTACCAAAATAAATAAATATCGGTGTAAGCTCTGCACTAGGGGGCCTTACTTTGACCAACCGGGCTAGTACTTAAATATAGTTCGGTTGCTAGGCAAATTCTAGTGTAGATAATCAACATTCCTCCTCATAATATTTCCTATAGACTATATAAGTCAGTACAATCGCACTTTGACATTAAAAGGATCCAATCACGATGGAGCTATTGAATCAAATATAAGAGAAGGTGAATGGAGATGACACGCTACCAAGTTTGCACGTGGAGTGTTATTAAAGAAATACGGAGAAGCGTGTCAGTTCCAGGAGCTCATATAATTCCTTGAGAGAATATTTCCGTCTGTTTCTTGAGGGTGATATAATCCATTTGTAAGAATGATTAAAATTGCCTGTATATTTGAACGTTTTAAAATATCTCTGAAATAAATGAACCTTGGTCTTAGCACACCAATGTTAATTATTTCAATATAAACACGTGTAGAGAATTAACGCGTTAAAAATAGTTTGAATTTGATTTAATTACCCCTAACATTGACAAGGTGTATGCCCGTACTTTCTTATTTTCACACTTAAACATATTTATTTTTCGGAATAAATATATTAGGCCCTTTTTTATGTTATATTATTATATACATTCTTGTGAAATAAGAACATAAAAAGTCACCAGCAAGATGTTTTGGATCCTCTTTGTTTATTTACCCCATATCACACTTTTATTCTTTCTTCTTTCAGAATGTATGACTTTTTTTCCTCTTTTTATTATTTAACATATTTCGGCGCAGAGTATAGTGCTAAGAGCAAAGTTAAGTGTTTCTCTTGTCACTCAAGATACACATTAAGGAACAAAATATCTTTGTAGTATCTTTGTTTAGGAAGAATTGTTGAGCTACGCATCTACAGACATTTTATATAATTCAATAGCAGAAAAACACTATCCTGTTTTGGAAGATTGAAATGCTAACAGAGAAAAATTAACATAAACTTGTTTTTGCTAAATTTTTCTGTTGCAAGCATATTTGATAACAATTACTCTACTGGAGTAGGGATGAAGAAAACAGAATTGTTTTTGGAAATAATATATCCACATATGCAAGAAAGGAAAGTGGTAATCCATTTATAAAAAAACTTAGGCAATCCCACTGGGATTAGAACCTCAACCTCCCTGTAATCAGCAGTAGAATTTAATGTGAGATTGACGCCTTATACATTAGGCCATTGAAGTGGGTTTGGGATTAACTAAGAGTTCACTAAGAATTCGTAAGGTAATTTGGCTACTATTGTATACGTTATGGTGCCTTTATTTATCATTTAAGTAACACTTCAACCGATGGTCACATATTCTAAGGCATCTAACGTCACGCGTGTCCTGGTGTCTTTGGTTCGGATCCTTACCAAGCTAGTGTATGACCTGATCACCCTAGTCTAACGTGAGTCAGTTATCTGAAACTTTAGCCCAGTCGGTAGCGTGTTTGTCTACTGAGCTAAGGGTCTCAAGTTTGATTCCCTGCATGGGCGAAAAATGTATTATTGGTGAAATATGGGTTTACACTCTAGCATAGTTGAATTAACGACCAGGGACTGGTTGTTATGTATGTTCTAGTCTCAGGTTAGATTATAAGACATATGAAGCTACGACAGGCCTTGATAGCCGGCAGTGGAAAATATATGTCTTGAATAAAAAACTGACCAAGACCACAACCTGGAAACAGGGATGGATGTATAAAAACGTTATATCTCGGTGCTTGATCTAAATATCAAAGTATATTGTGTTCGGCACCAGACAGTTTCACTTTCCTAGCAACGATTAGACTGTTTTTTTTTTTAAATGGAACATAACATAAATTAAAAATCATAAATTGATTATTAGGATTAAGTTGTTTCACACTTTAGTTCTGGTTACTAAGGAATTCATCTACTAAATAGTGAATAGTTTAGCTGTAGTAACTAGTTCATTTCCAGCTCTATGACAGCGTTAGTATTTAACACACGTCCACTCTGATTGCTGGTGTTATCGTGAGAATTTAACACACCCCCACTCTGATTGTAGGTGTTATTGCAAGTATTTTCCCCAAGGCCACGAGGGATTCTTTCAACCCTCACGGCATATTTTGAACGATTTTCCTTCTTGGTAAGAAATCGCTAAGGTCACTTTCTTTATGAATTAAAAAACTTCTACTAAGTTCGTAAATATATTTTACTATTTTTAATGTTCGTTATTATATTTACCATTGTAAACACTAAAAAACAAGATATGTACTGTACTCTTATTATAGAAAGTGGAGCTGAGTGGCACTTCATTACGTCCTTCACTAAAACTAATAAACCCTACTAAAGTTAAAATTAAATATCATGCTCTGCTTCAGGCGTAGGCTCTCAATTGATTAAACTTGTGGTTACGGTTATGACGACTTTAGAATATTTACTAATGGCACTTAAGGGGAATCTATAAATTTTATTTTTAAGTTTGGATTCTCCAATCACTATCTAAGCTAATGTGGGTACACTTCATCTTATATACTTTCCTCATTCCTAGCACATAAAGTAAATATATATTATTTTAACGATTTGCACAAGCAGCTAGCTGGATTAAGATTGTAAGCAACAATGTGTAAAAATGAGCCCATTACACCCATTTGGAGTCGAACCACAGATTATTGGGCTAGAGGCAGACACACGAAAGTAGGTATTGTGCCATGATATGCTCAGGAGGCGGATTTATTCATAGGCCAATAAGGCACGTGCCTACGGCGGCAGATTTTAGGGGCGGCAAATTTTGAATGACGAAAAAAATACGAATATTTTTCTGTCAGTTAAAATAATTTTTTGGCTTCATCGTGTGTGTGATTGTTGTGGTTTGCTGTATCTGTGTACAAACATGAAAGAGTATCGCCTTAATTCTCTCACAATCGTCTTAATTGAAAGTCACTTATTGGATAAAAGGATTTTTCTGGCATCATTGACCAGTTCACTCAGCAGAAATAAAGGCGAAATATACTATCGACTATTTTCTTACTGTTTATATGCTAAAATTGTATGTGTAGTAACATGTTCTACCGTCTACTAATGCAAACTTTATATTTTTAAATTACATAATATATGAATTTGTGTGTTGTGATTGTGTAAGAGTATTTATTTCAACTTTTTAATGCTTTCTTGGATTCTTACTACTTTTAAAACCTCACTATAAAAATAATAAAATAATTTAAGCACTTTTTATCTGTCAGTCTACAGAAAGCACTTGTTTATATGATATGTGTGTGTCGGTGTATGGGGGCTGATATAGGGGAAACAAGGATTTGGAAGGTTATAAATTAAAGTAAGAAAAGTGGGCGGCAAATTATCTAGTGCCTATGGGCGGCAGAGTCTTTAATCCTCCCCCTGGATATGCTGAATTAGTGTTTTAAGTGACATTAGGATCTCAAGACTAGCCACATGTGCGTCTGATGTGTTAGATTCCGTTTCATTCCTGACTACATCTGGCAGATTGTTTTGTAACGTTTTGGAATAAACGTTACGAAAAGACTTAACATTTGAAGGACTTGGCTGTGTTCCTGGATCTAGGACCACATACAATCTAACCGAGTTTGCTACTCGAAGTGACTCTGTGCTAGTACAACGACAAAAACATACCGACGTGGCAGAAGATATACATAGACTATTATGATTTCGTGGAGCTCTTGTCTGACGCTAGCTCGGTTCAACATCACGTGTCTTCCCCCTCTCTCTCACCTCTGTCCTGCCTTGTTCCCATTGGTCGCTAAACCCACGATCAAGAATGTATTACCTTTTATGGGCATGTTGTAGGGTAGCGTAGCTATCTCTGATAGTATTTATTGGCTTGTAATAATAGTTTTGATTTACAATTTTACTACACTTGGTTCTAGACGGCTATGGATTCTACCCTTAAGGTGACTATCTATTGTTTGTGCTTCAGGCTTGTGCATTAAGGAGACAGCATTAAGCTATAATTGTCTATATCTTTCCTCCTTGCGCTTCATGCTTGTGCATTAAGGAAACAGCACTAAGCTATAATTGTCTATATTTTTCTTCCTTGCGCTTCACGCTTGTGCATTAAGGAAACAGCACTAAGTTATAATTGTCTATATTTTCCTTCCTTGCGCTTCACGCTTGTGCATTAAGGAAACAGCATTAAGCTATAATTGTCTATAGTTTTCTTACTTGTGCTTCATGCTTGTGCTTTAAGGGGAAAATGTTCCCTGGTCATGTTCTACCGGATATGTTTCGCTAAAGCTGGTTATATTAATTTAAGGGGGCTTTGTTGCTCCTGTTATATGATTCTAAAAATAGGGAGAGTATTTCAAGGGAGATTGTGTCCATTACCATAAACTCTAAATTTAGGCAAGCCGTGCTTGACGCTGCATGTGGACTCGGCTCAGTGGAGCCACGACTTTGCCCTAAGTACAGATTTGTTTTTAAAGGTTTTCTTTCATTCGCTCTGAAGAGCTCGGAAGAGTTTATATAAAATTATTCTATAAATTTCGATATATCAAATCTTGATGTGAAAATAAAATCATTGTTACCGAGAAGGTTGTTTTTCCAATTTGGGTACAGTTTTTCTCTCTTCCTCAATGCTAACTAAGTAAAATATATTTTCATTAGCTTTAGTGTTTGTTTTCATCTTTTAGGATAAGTTGTTTATAATATTGTAATAAACAAACTCTAAAAAGTTTGATGGCTTGAATATACTCAAATATTACAATAACTTAACTAACATAAATTATTAAACTTACTAATTCTATCCAAGCTTGAGAAATATATTTTTATAATTTAAGTTATTAAATAGTTATGTTAGCCCCCAGGCATGGTAAACTGTTATATTTCAGCGGAGTGGTCGCAAAGTTAACAAATCGTGGGAAGTGGTCTTAACTGACAAAGAGAGAGAGAGAGAGAGAGAGATGGTGAGAGAAGCTCCTGGAACACTGTTTTAATTACCCGTATACCATTGGCTACCATTAAAATAAGGGGAGAGTGAGAAACCAAACTTCACTCTCAATAATTACAAATATTACGAGAACAAATGTTCTTTATTCAATTTTATTTTACTTAAAAATCTATAACATAACTTTAACAAATCCTTAGCAATCATAATCAACAATAAAAACTATTTTTACTTTCTCTCGATCCCTCGGAGGGAAAGTATTATGATCGTCAAAAAAATAATTAAACTCGAGATTTTGATAAATGTTGACGTTTCATAGCCCTGAAACCAAAAATGTGGATCTCGCAATGCCGTCTGTCTGTACCTTGGTCTAGTGCCGAAACTATTTTACTGATCAGGCTAGAACTTGTTATCTGGGGTTATCATAAGATTTTATCATTATAAACTAATGGCATTGATCATTTTCTCATGAAAATGAATTTGAGGGTATTTAACATGAGTGAAATTTTCTAATTTTCACTATTTCTCCGCATCTATTTGAGATATGTAATAGCTTATCATTGTAAAATTGTAGTACTATCAAAGATAAAACTCTTTTATTTGAAATATATTTTTATGAAACCAATAAATTAATGAGCTCTAAGCAAATACATTTACTTTTTAATTCAGGTCTGAAAATGAATGATTCTTTTTCGTTTTAATGGCCAAATATGTTTCTCTTTTCTCGAATTTTTTGTAGCAATGTTCCAAGTTCGTAACGACATAGAGTAAGTAACAGTGTATATTATTTCATTTATGATCTTTGGTGTAGTGTTTTTACAACAATGTATACACCTATTTCACCTATATATTATTTCACTTCACAAAATCTACGGGTTCTTAGTAAACGTCTATTTTAAGAAAAAAGCAGGAGAAAGTCTGTGCTGTGCACTATGCCATTTTTTAAAAACAAAAGTCTAGTTTATCCAAGAGAACAATGAAATAACTCCACATGTATTATGTTGGTCACATCTTCGCACCTTGAGGATGGTCTACCCTCAACTAAATAGCCTAGTCACTGTCTATAAAGAATAGTTACTTGTATCACTCTTCCTCGTCACACCGTAAAGTCTCACAGGGTCAATGAGGCATTGGTTCCCCCAGCCCCTCGGTTCCCTACCAGCATTTGGATTTCAAAAGTTGAGACAGAGAAGGTGGATCAGCTGGATTGAGCTCCCTGAATAATGTTTCCAAGACTGCAGAGAATTGATCTGATTTCGGTCACTCGATTTCTCACAACCACTGACCACTGATCATCTCAAAGAATCCATTATAGAAGGGCGCCAGAGTTTGACCACATGTGAGACTGTATGTTTGGTATTGTAGCTCTATCCATTACTAAATGAACTAACCGTCCTTTAATTCAAGCAGCCAGAGGCTCTAGATGTGGGATATTAATTTTTTTGAAGTGGCTAATTGTGATCCTTCCTGTACCAACTGCAATGCTACTTGTGCTGTCTTCTAACCGGAGGAAAACTGTAGCAGCATGTACAGTACATCCTTACTGGCATTACAAAATCATGAACACCAGCTTGCCCAATTTTCCCAAAACATGAGGTATATTTAACTACGTCAGCCTTCAACTGTCACATACCCATTTTTAGAATTGTTCTTTCAAACTTTCATTTAATTTTTCATTCCATCCCATATCTTCTTCCCACGCTCATTTTAGCAAACAAAATCACAGGGCTCGTAAATTCTACGTAATCAAAAATCTGCGGTGCAAGTAACAAAATTAATTCTCTATGTTATTTTTGACAATTTTACCCCATTTAACCAGCTCATTTTCACACTAAATGTGTCAATTCCATACAAAATCTAACAAAGATGAAACTTCAGTTTCTCCTTTCAATTATCTGGAGAGCTCCCATTCAAGAAGATCAAATGATCCCACAGACAACAATTTAATAGCCTTTTCATGAAAGGTCACATAGACTTGATAAGTATTAACACTGGTAGCAACACAATCAACAAAAAAACTACCTAACAATTTTGTCAGTACTGTAGAAAAAATTATATAACCTTAGGGTTGGAAAAAAACAAATTCTAATGTATGGATTTTCATAAATGAGGGGAAATATTAAAAGGCATCTACTTAGTCCAGTGACTTCTGACCCGTTAGAATGAATATGGTGGTCACAGTGAAGGGGCCAGCTCCTCCCGCCAAGAGATGGGGATTTGCAGGGGCTCCCCCACTCCCCACGCTGCCCTGAGTAGGTCACAACCGGCAAGAGTTGGGTTTGGAGGGTTCGCACCATTGGTGACAGATGTTCCAAGTTGTGGTGTTGGGGTAGTCTATCTGATGAGGAAAGGTCTTGGCTCGCCTTTGGGCATGGTCTAGATGGATAGTCCATCTGGATCGTGTCTCAATCCATGTCAGGTCTTGTCTAGTTATAAGCCTTGCAGCTTGATGTAAACCAAAGCAAGAACCTCTTCAGCTTGATGGACCCTTAAACAAACGAATGCCACAATTCATCGTTGACTACATTGAGTTCACACTACTCTTCTTACCAGCTCAACATCTCCTTCAAATAGTATCTTGCTGTTGTTGAAACATATCTGGTATTGGTATCTGTTGTTTATTTCCTTACACAAAGTATTATTATGTTCGTCAGCATTCACCAGTAGCCCTAACATTTCTTCATCCGAAACAAACCCATTTTTCAGCCTTCTTCTCTAGTAGTAACATTTTCGGCTTCAGTCCTGGAAAACTATCATCCATATGGCATTGTGATAACTACCTTCTGTCTTATCTACAAACTGCATGAAGGCCGCACCCTCAGCAGTCAGCACACCCTATTACCACTAGTGTATCCATCTTATCCCACAGCATCCACAAATGTGAGAAACAAAAGTCTACTCTTGTTAATTACAAATATTATGAGAACAGATCTCCTTTATAACGTTTTATTTTACTTAAAAACTAGTACATATAACCAAAATCATTGCAACAATTATCAACTATCAGAAACTTTATTCTTTTTTTAACAACATTCTAATTTATCCAAAAGTACATTGAAATATTTCTAAATTTACTAAGTTTGTCACAGGTCCGAATAGAAGAGAGACAAAATATGTTAAGAGCTTGTCTAGTTGAGATTTATAAAGAAAGGGGACACCTCGTTTTAAGATGTAGGGCACCTCAGTCCAATTATTTAGTCGGTTCATGTCTAATTTAGTAATATTCTGTTTGTGTCTTATGTAGTCATATTGAAGATAAAAGTAACACAATTATGTATTTAATATTAACTATCAAATAAAATAAAATCAACGCAATTGAACTGTCAGTAAATTTATATTCTCTCAAAATGATCGTTATTTCAACGGCCAGTAAGGTACAAACGTAAGAGCGTAGCAAGCCCAACATTCATTTTACTAAGACTTTGAAACAATATGCTTGTTTAAGTTTTTTGGCTTATGAAACACTATTTCTATCTGACTTTTTCCACTTTTTGATTTTAGCCAAACGTTTTAAATATAAATATTATATTCAGAAAGCCATAATATGCCCCTCGCTCACAAGAAAGATGTTTAGAAAATTAAGTAAACGTTTATTTATCAAGATTTATTAGTTTCCAATCTTAAATAAATGTATAGTCTACTTTGTTATTAAATGCGTCGCATCTAAAAAGGAAATGATCATCTGCCTCTATGGAAGACTTCTGAAATGAAGGCTCACCTTGTTCTGTGAATTCGACTGTATAGCAACAGGTTTTTTTTTTCAGTTAAAACCATATGAAGATTATATCTGATTTAACATTTTAAATAGAGCGCTTCTATTTTGACAGTAAAAATGTAACTACAAAAAAGTGTGTATAAAACACGCTATATTTATTACTAAATAACCATTAAATGGGTTCTTTGATGCTATGTTTGATTCAGATTTTAGAGTTTTTACTTGTAAGATCTTATTTTATTTTACCCTCCATCATAGCTCCGTAAAAATAAATTCATTTTGTGTAATATCATCGCGTAGGAACATATTATCCGACCCTTTAAAATTCAGTGTAATTCCTGTTGTTATTAATGATATATTAGAGGATGTATCGTAATACTGATCGTTTTTAAAGATGCTGCTAATTTTAATGACTCTAACATACATATACACTATTTTGTGAATACTGGTTGTTTATAGGTATATTTTTTAACATCTTCTAAGAGTGTCGACATAAACCGATTCTTGTATATAGTACTATTTCCATGCGAGGAACCTTTTACACCAGCGTTAAGTCTCAGATAGTTTTATTGGGATGTAGAGGTCCTGTTTTGATTCCTGGACGAGTGTGTATTAGGGTATTTTTACTTTAAATTTTTAATCTGCCTCTACATTAATGTGGGAACAATCTATATTCTACCCTCCTCACACATATTACTATTACCTTAAAGTTTGCGTCCAGCCAAGGAGGGTCTCAAGGCGCACTGCAAATATAGAAATAATAAATCCTTTCCAAAACTAAAAAGTATACCTTCTATTGTCAAAATTGACAAATGTATATCCACTGTATTATATTTTAAAGTCCCACCATCTTTCAAAGGTTTCAGCTAAAAACATGGGTCTTTATGCGTTCCATTAGTATAAAACTTGCCGAGGATAGTTCATATTTGGATACCAGCATGAAATACCACACATACTATCTCTAGCATGACATTTATTATGAGCCATCGAAACACAACTCATATACATTCTGGGAGGCTAAAGTCATCGGGAAACGGTTTTTTGGCTTTGTTTTGAAAACGGTACGTTTTATTTAAATATGTTTTTCACAAAAATAATGTTCATCATAGGATTATCTAAAAAAAGTTTCCATCAATTTTTATATGACTAGCCACTTGGTCTTAAATTTAATATAAATACATTAAAAATATGAAGAAAAAATTTTGCGTCAACTTTTACCCATCTTAAGTCACTAATCAAAAAGAGGAATTTTTTTTTAGACTTTAACTTTTAAGTGTGGTGCATTACCATTGAATTGATGTTGTTTTTTTAAAAAAAAGTAATAGCAGAAGGCCTAAGCTTAGCAAAAAAGCAGCAATTCTGCACAATTAAATTCGGTAATATCTTTCAAAACTTCTAATAATTTTCTCTTATAGCTGTCATCCTTTTCTTAAGCTCGGATATACTCGTGATTTTAATAACAAGATTATTTTTCCTCTTCTCTTTTCGGCCAGCTATGGATCATATTAATTCAACTGATTTCTTCCTTGGGCTTTAACTTTTGCCCAGTATTCGCGCATTCGTTTTCAGTTTGTCAATCTCTTCCGAGATCATTTGGATCATGTGACCATATAAGGCAATCCTCCTTTTCCGAATCGTGTCCTTTATCTTTTCCACATATGCGTCTAGTTCGTGGTTTTGCCGTCTTATCTACTCATCGTTTTCTTTGACTGGGCCCACGATTTTTCTCAGGATCTTTCTTTCTTGGGCTTATAGTTTCTTGGTCTGATCTTTCCTATTCATCGCGAGACACTCTGCTGAGCACTGGGCCTCCAGTCGAATGATTGTCCAGCATGGCTGAGCTTGGCATTGAGATACACTGATCGTTTATTGTAAACGCCTTTAGTTAACTGGTATGCCATATTATTGATCCTTTCTTCTCAGAGATGTTAGGTTCTATCCACTCACCTAGGTACCAGTGTTTAAAATTTTCTGCCCACTTGATTTTTTCCTGTTCCACATCAAGCTATATGGATAGCGACCTGATGTTCGTTCAAAGGAGATCTGGAGTCCCACCTTTGCTGCTTACCTCTTGAATGGGTTGATTTGTTTTACGGCTGTGATTAGGGAGTCAGAAAATATCAAAAGATTGTATGCGAAGGCTATACAGTCGATGGTCAGGTTCATCTTCCTACAGCCCAGTTGATTTCAATCCTTTCTAACGAGATTATTTATATTATTATTTTTCGTTGATTAGAATATTAATTAAAGTTGTATGACTTTTCATCAGAGTAGCTTTTTTCCTACAAAAGGGTCTGTTGAAATGTATTATTAATTTTTAAAAGATAGACATTACATCGCTATTATCTCTGTACTCAAATATACGATTTATTTCGCAGGGTTGTAACACCATTTTTACTGTCAAAGATCTATTTTTTCTTTCCAAAAGCCCTGTTACTTTAAAAGTAAAGTGTGAAAAGAATAAATTTAAAAAAATTGAAATAGCGTGTAAAAACCTGTGCGAAAAATATGTCAGCTTGTGTGTGTTTGTTTTGAGATACATCATACGCTAATATTTTTAATACATCTATTTTACTTTCTTTGAAAGTATTTTTAATGTACTATTATTTTTAATGTTGGATGTATTTAATTTACACTAGGGACTTTGCCCCTGCGACCTTCAGTCAATAGCAAATTATCTGTGATATAACTGGATAATATGTTTTGGACAAAGAATGCGTGTCAAACCAAATAAACCTTTCCCAGGGATGTACAGTACATTGAATTTAATCTTGATGATAACAATAAGAAACAACTCTTTCATCTTATTGCAAGAGTGATGACAATTTCAAATGCAGGTATAAAACACGTGGTATTCACTGAGGAGGATCAAGTCTTTTCTTCGGGTAATGGAACATTCAGAAGTGAAGGCATTACACCATACAATCAAGAAAAATGAGATGGTGAGCTCCTTTTACACGTTAAGAACTGTGTTGAATCTAACCATAAGAACGTTTCAATTGTCACAGTTGAATATTGTGTGTTTTATATTACAGCATCTACCTTTTTAAGTTAAAATACTGGGCTTTCAAGAACGTCTTTTTGAATTTGAAAGTGGAAAGGACAATATATATAAATCGCTGACTCTATTCTTAGAAAACATTTCAGTTTACATTCGATAAGCTAAACCATTCTCACACGAATTCATGAGATGCGTCACCGTGTCCGTGTTCTAAGAGATTTATCAAACCAAGAATGAATGAATGTTTGAAAGAAAATTCATGAAACTACTCCAGTCTCAACCACTTGTCGATCACTATGGAAACAA
Source organism: Timema genevievae (assembly GCA_902155825.1). Classification (NCBI taxonomy): domain Eukaryota; kingdom Metazoa; phylum Arthropoda; class Insecta; order Phasmatodea; family Timematidae; genus Timema; species Timema genevievae. Next base: position 5,555 of record CABFWO010006657.1, on the reverse strand, counting down.
AAGAGATAGGTTTCTACATGATCAAATGTTTTACAATAACTCTATATGACACTACAGGCACAGCAAAAAGTTGTAATGAATGCTACAGGACAATGTTTACTAGCAAAAAAAAAAATAATCGAGAATATCTCATAAACACAAGATGCCTTAATTTGTGAGTGTAGGGGACGTTATGATAGGTAAGTGCTATACAGATTTACAGTAAAACTTTACTGGCCAAAATAAATAAATAAAATAATTACCAAATGGAAACTTATAGTTTAGTTTTCTTTACAGTGTTATCTGAAAAGTTATTGAATATCTGGGACCAGCATAGCGGCATTAGATGACAAACTTTTGTAATGAAGACAAACGGCTGTTATTAAATTCTGCGACAAACTCGACAGATATTCAATAACTGTTAAATTCACCAATTGTATCAAATTCATTTCTAGGTTTCTACTCTAGAAATTTTAATTTATTTAAAGAACAGCTTTTTTTTATAACAACTGCAAAAACACCTGTCTAATCTGTCATCCCCTTCACTTCATGAAAAGCAAACAATACTGCAAACAATGACCTGAACCCCAGATACAGATATTTCTCTGATGGAAAAAAAAAGTCCCTCTTGTGGATACAAACCACGGTGACAACCATTCCCGAAGCTTCAAAAGATTGTTCTGAGCTGATCCGCTGCCACTGCCATTCAAGGTGTACAAAGAACGTGTGAGCTGTTGTCTATCCTGTACATTACTGTGCATCTGTGATGGACAGTGTGCATCTTAAATACAGTAGCTTTTACTAAATACTGGTTTTAAAAGAATATATTGGGTTTGATATAAATAATATAATATGTGCCAAATCTGATTCCTTTTTTCAATCCCTGATAGAACATTTTCATTGAAAATGATAGTAATTAATCTCCATTAGACAGTATCGACCAAAATTCCTTTATTTATTTAAAAAAAGTTCCTCTCTAAGAGTTTAAGTAATACAATAGCAGTATACCATACATACAATTATGACCTTTGCTCCCTCTCACCAGTTACGACAGAATTGTCATTCATTCCTTTAAGTATTATAATTTTATATTTTTACTAACGAATGATCTATTAAAATGATAATAAACTTTACTTTCGATAAATTTATGATAACGAACTTTCATTTTAAAATCTTTTGACTAAACGAGCAGCCACCCTCAGCCCAGGGTGGATATGAGTTGTATCTCGATGGTTTATAAACAAGGGCAGGGTGGAAGTAGTCTAACAGGAATACCATGCTAGTATATAAATAATAACGACCTAAATACTAACAAAACGCTCTAATTAGACTAGGATCACTTCGTGAGAAGGATAGTGCTGTTGTCTTTTCTTCTTGTTAATATACGTAACTGTATTTCCTCTTACTACCCTCACCTATTTTTTAGCCTAGTTTCTAATCGTGTGTTTTCCTACTTATTAATGGTGCAACTTTGTTGACTAGCTTATTTAAATTTTCGATGTAAGATCATATATAATTTTTATATTATTCTTGACCTTCATCTTTAAGTTCTTATGGCAGCAAACCTTTAGTTCTAATTTACCAACTTTGAAACGCAGCTTCAAGTATTATATAATATATTTTATTAAATAAGTATTATGTTTATTTTATAAAATAAATACGACCTTGATACTGCCTTTTAATACCGAATCAAGACATTATTTCAATGAGCTAGCTATACGTCTCGCCTGAGACACAAGTACGGTGTGAGGTGTACGACATAGGGGATATTGCTTCAAGCATTGCTTCACGGGAGAGTTGATGAGGTAAACTTCATTATTACTTATCACTGAAGAAGGCGAGTCCTTTATTTCACATTGCTTGTATATGAGAGGTTTCGAAACATCTTCCAGCGGAGTGTGTCGCGTGGGAGGGCTTGAACAACAAACATGGAACTACTCCAGGAAGATATTACAGCATTTAAAATGTGCATGAAACACGTCGTTATTATATATATTTTATTTTCCATCACGTTATACTACGCTTCTGGGCTAGGTGCATTTAATTTCACTAATTAGGTAGTTATGAAGAGAGTAGAGTTTAGAGGAAATGTAACTGAATTTGTGTGTAGGAATAGTGGGAAACTACTATTTGTACGCAAATATGAGATGTGAAGCCCAACTTTCCCATCACTGTAAAGCAAACTAGTTGGGCCTGAAATGTATTCTTCATGTCTACTGATGTATAAAACTTCCAGAAATCTGATGGTAAAAGTATTCTAAATTTGGGAGTCGTTGTTGTGAGCGGATGATTTATATTTTTTAGGAAGACTTTGCAATAAATGCAGACATTTTACTTGAGACTAGCAGAGAAACAGATTTAGAGATGAACAACGAAAATATTATTTACATTATGACACTGAGAACAAAGTTAATATCGAGTATAATAACTTAGAGATCACTGTGAGGGAATAGCATATAAATTGGTAAGGTTAATGGGTTTAAATATTTAAAAAACATTTTAATCATCAATAATGATATTAGAGTGAAAACGAGGAAAATAATATAATCAATAATCTCATGCTATTACTCAGTCAGTATTAATATTTCTCCTTAGATTTGGAATTGATATTTTTCCTTGTTTATCACGTTAGTCAGATAACAACTGAATACTATATCTAATAGTACGTTATATTCATATAAAATAACCGTTGTTAATGTGGCTTAAGACGTCACTCTTGAAATTTTCATGTTAATTTTTTATTTGAAAAATTACGCACATGCTATACAATCGATTACTTATAATATTAATTTCAATAAGTTGAGATGAGGCATAAATAAAAAATCTTTTAAACAGCTGCTATATTGAAATGCATAAAAGGATTTAAAAACCATGTGCATTCCTTTAACTTATTTCTTCCTCATCAAATATTTATTACTATGAATAGACTAATATAGAAGACATACAGTCGGGATAGAATTTTTTGCTCGAATTAGCTCAAACAAAAATAATGTGTTTACTATTAAACCTTATAAACTCCAGATTAACATACTAAAAATAAACATCTGTGTCTGTAAGCCATTGGCTACCACATTGGAAAAATGACGTACATCCAATACCCTTATGAAGGTTTTAAAAATTTGTAGCAAAATCTCACTTCCTACAAAATAAGTTTATAGAACAAAATTAAGAAATAGAAAATAATCTATAAATATTGTATTTCACATTTTTCTCTGTGACCCATAATTCAGCCACAGGTCAAAATTATTTAAAATATATAAATACATAAATTTCTTAGTAGTTGTAGATGTTTTACTGTAGTTTACTACTTTTAAGTTTAAAACCAGTGGCCCAGTGAAAAACATTGTTTAGTATATTTGTAGAGAATATTACATTGCATTACAAAAAATAAATTTGAGCAGCCGGGACCGGGATAGGTGGTGTGGGGTAGGGAGGGCGCAGTGGGTTGGGGCGCAACATGAATGGAACAAAGTTGGATATCAAAATACTGTCAATAGAACTTTACTCTATCTAGTTTCAATGTTTTAATAATACAATTACACTACATTAATATATCTATCCTTCATGAGTTAGGTAAATTTTCTCAGTTCTCATCTTCACTATCACTAACACAGTCCAGGATACGTGGTACATTATTTCAGCTATTTCCGCTGCAGTTGGTGCAGATATCAGTTCATGCAGTTTGAAATCTTCAGCACCGACAGTTCCCGGAACATTCAACCACTCCATCTGTCTTACCGGTACACCTTATCATTCATTTCAAGCAATGCTCCTGGCACTGATCCAAGGTCAGTCGTCACAGATTGTAGCTTTTCACCAACATTCATCCATTCATTTGGGTTTTACTGAATTACTATCAGTTGTTTTACAGAAAATCAACTCAAATCAAACAATGAATTGATGTGTTTTCAGTTGGTGGTGGACGAGGAGTTTAAAACTTGTTATTTGCAAAGCAGATTATCTATGTACAAAGTGTACGTACCTCAGTGAATCTAGTGTATATTTGGCCGGTTCCTCTCCATACACAAACACTAACCGTTTTAAACCTGCTGATACATCATCGTCTAGTGGTGTATCTAACTGACCAGCAGTCATAGTGATAAAAGTAAATCCGCGGAGCATATTGTACTCAATACTGGTACTTTATCTTTTTCAAACTGAGAATAAGTGAAGTCAGATTCTGTTAAGGCATGAGTTAGAAGCATTGTAGCATATGCCCTTTCACCAAGATATGGTACGTTTCAATGGCATTGCCTTTGTTTCAATTACTTTTAGAGGATTGCATCACAATATTTTGCTTGGCATGATATGGCTGCATCAATAGAATATAACAATAATAAAATGTATATCGAGATTTAGTCTTATGGGTGAGATATTACTGAGAAGTCAACTGTTGGCATTTCTTACATTAATATAACATTTTAGAATCATATTTATAGTAGTAATACTCCGTCAGTAAATTGTTAACATCTCGCCTGCTTTCTAAGACTGTAAAACTCAGAATATACAAAACAATATATTTACTGGTTATTTTCTATGGTTGTGAAAGAAGCTCTACTAATTTATATGACAATTATTTTAAGGTGTTTGAAAACAAGCTGTTTAGGAAGATATTTGGTCAAAAAAGGGATGAGGCTACTGGGGAGGAGCTTACAAAAATATGAGCTATATATCTTGTACTCATCATAAGACATTGTTAGTATAATCAAGTCTCGTATATTTTGGTGGGCAGGACATGCATCTTCAGAGTATTGACTGGTAAACCCAATGGGAAGAGACCATTGGAAGACCTAGACGAAGATGGAAGGATATTTTTAGAATTGACCTGAAAGGGATATGGTGTAATGAGGTGGACTGGATAGAAATAGCTCTAAATAAGGATAGGTTGCGTACTTTTATAAGTGGGGCAATGAGCTTTCGAGTTCCTAGTACCTTATAATAATTAAGTATGGTAAATTAAAATTAAACCAATAACACGAAGTATTTATATATATATATATAGCATAGGCCTAGCCCAAAGATAATGTATTCACCGGAACAATAGCCTCCAGGTAAAAATATCTGCGTTCATTGGGAGAGCTAAAGTCCTTTAACTGGGATCACTACGTGGAGTCCAAAGTGAAAAAATTATTATAAGGCAGGCATTTTTAAAAACAGTTCGCTCTAAAGATAGTTTTATTAGAAAGAATACAGAAATTGTCTTCCAGTGTCAATAAACCAGCTTTTATAAGGCTAGGTTCAGGTAGTGCCCCTCATTAACCGTAAACCAATCCCTCAAACTAGTTTACAAAAACTGCAAAATAAAAAGAAGGCTTAGAATCAAATGGTCCTTATTTTCTTCAAGTGATTTTTTCTAATTTGTCTTGTTGCGAACAATCTTCAAATACAATTGATCGATTACTTGCTTGAAAAGGTTCGTCCATTGAAAGGGGGTAAGGGAACTGAGCGCTGTAACTAGCACTCCCCAGTGTCCAAGGAACTGAGTGCTGCAACTAGCACTCCTCAGTGTCCAAGGAACTGAGCGCTGCAACTAGCACTCCCCAGTGTCCAAGGAACTGAGCGCTGCAACTAGCACT